>JARPMJ010005598.1:0-61208 GCA_033366665.1 Phoxinus dragarum | reverse complement strand
AGTGTGTTTAGAGATCTTAGTGTATATAGAGATTCATATGGTCACATTGACATAACATATATATTTTTCATTTATTTAAATTGTTTATTTTTTGAGAGACATGGCTGAACTTTATAGCAGTCTCTATAGTTGTTATGTTTATATAGATGAAAAAATATGGAGTTTATACTGTTTCCAATCTGTTTCCAATCTATCTAATCTCTTTCATCTAGCCATGAACACTGTGTTGCTCAGCAACCTCTTCTCTCTCCCGCGGATTGTGTATGCCATGGCGGAGGATGGCCTCTTCTTCTCTGTCTTTTCTCGTGTCAACCCCGTAACCAAAGTCCCGGTGATCGCCATTCTTGTTTTTGGCAGCCTTATGGCATTTCTTGCCCTCATCTTTGATCTAGAAGCACTAGTCCAGTTCCTCTCCATTGGCACTCTGCTTGCTTACACTTTTGTAGCGGCCAGCATCATCGTGCTCCGCTACCAACAGGATAAAAGTACTGGTAGCTCAGGAGGAATCAAGAGCGATGCTTCATCCACACCTTCACTGAACCAGTCAGGGCAGCAGCTGGATCCATCTGTGGCTGTGAACGAGACCCAGACCTTTGCACAGGACAGCGGAGAGCCGAAGGAGTATGAGTCATTCTCTGATAAACTTCAGCTGGTGGAGAGGCAGAAGGCGGTGAAGGAGAGACGCGCTGCCGGGACGCTGAAGGCTCGCTGGGAACCGTATCTGGGCCGTATACTGGGGGACTGTGAGCCGGGGGAGGTGGTGGCGTTCTCTGTGCTGGCTCTGATGGTCAGTGCAGTCTCTTTTAGTGCTGTGTTGGTGTTTGGGACTAACCAGTTGCATCTGCCTGTGTGGAGCTTCACCCTTCTGCTGGTCATCTTCAGTCTGGTCTTCCTGCTCAGTCTGGCTCTCATCTGGGTCCATGAACAGCAGCCCAATAACAAGACCTTTCAGGTTAGTTACAAACACCGCAGTAATGAGGTAAATATACATCTAATTAGACAAAACCACAGATGTCATACAGTTAAAGGGGTGGTATAATGCCCTTTTCACAAAATGTAAAATAAGTCTTTGATGTCCCCAGAGTGTGTATGTGACGTTTTAGCTCAAAATACTCCACAGATATTTTTATATAGCAAGTTAAAATTGTCACTTTTTGAGGGTGAGCAAAAATGCACCATTTTTGTCTGTCCCTTTAAATGCAAATGAGCTGCTGCTCCCGGCACAGGGGGCGGAGCTTCAACTGCTAGTGTCCTTTTACCTCACACCAACATGCACTGAAACTTTCAAAAACTTTTAGACAACATTTCTGAATGGTTAGTTGATGAATTATGTAGCTTATGTGTAGTCATATTCTAGTTATTGATTAGCATTCTGTCATGATAATCTATAAATGCGTTCACGGGGGCGAGGTTTATGTACTTTTTAGGGTTGGTGATGTCACTAACCCGGGAGAAACGTTGTGTAGTCCCTACCAGCCGTTTGTTGTAGTCCTTAAAAAGCAATTTCTTTAAAATAAAATATCTCCCTTTGCTTTGAACTTTGAGCGTTGTAACTTTGCAGATTTTGTTTATGCAAAACAGCAAAATTACACACTAACTAAAGTTAGAAAAGTTAAATCATAATCAACTACGCCTTTAAAGGGTTAGTTTACCAAAAAGGAAAATTATGTCATCAATACTCATGTCATTCAAAAACCAAAAGATTTTCAGTTCATCTTTAGGACACAAATGAAGTATTTTTTTTAATAAAGAGTGATTTCTGGTCCTCCATTGAGTCTATTCTCCTATTATTCTGTTGTTAAACAAGTTCATAAAGAGATAGTAAAATAAATCCATATGAATTTTAATGTAGGATTTTATTTACGGTACATATTGATCAGCGAACATGCATAGAGCACTCTCTCTTTATAGGCGATTTGAACTAAGTTTTGGGGGATTAGGCTTTTCATGGAGGGACATAAATTTCTCAGATTTCATTAAAAATGTCTTAATTTGTGTTCAAAGATGAATATAAGTCTTATGGGTTTGGAATGAAATGAGAGTGAGCAATGGATGATAGAATTTTATTTTTGGTTGAACTATCACTTTTAAAAACAGTGGGAATGAATGTATTGTACACGTAGCCTAATTAGTTGAATTTAGATTATTACTGAAGCACATGTTGTTATGCACACAAATATTCATCTAATATTTGTTCTGTGCAAGCCTACATCATGAAATGTTACAATTGCTTAAACTGTACAGTTGTGGTCATAAGTTTACATTCACCTCGCAGAATCTGCTAAACGTTAGCTGACTGAGCTTTTGAACTCGAATGTGTAATGAGTGAACCGATAAGTACTAAGAGCATTTGGGAATGAACCGAGAATACTGATATCTGATATACAATCATGCAAAAATGCTTTCAGTCTAAAGATGTAAATAGATTTCAACATTGTTTAATATAAATGTCAATTACCGTAGATAATTTTTTGGAGCTGAATTGGCTGCAACAAACTGAATGAACACATGGAATTACTCTAAACTCCCTTATTAACAAAACCATATAAATAAATGTAAAAAAAAAAAACATGCTTGTATGCCAGGAATCACATGATGATGCATTCATGAAAGATGTATGTAAAAGAATCACTGAATAGTTTTCTTGAACCAGTTGATTTAAACAAACTATTCAAACCAACTGAGATTGAGAGTCATAGAAATGAGTCAGACTTTGCATCACTAGTGTGTGTTTCATCATTCAGGTTCCTCTGGTGCCATTTATTCCTGGCTTCAGCATCCTCCTGAATGTATTTCTCATGTTGAAGTTAAGTCCGCTCACCTGGATCCGTTTCACCATATGGCTCGCAGCAGGTACCAGTTCAGCACTTTCACTTCTCCTTCACCACAATATTGTGAATTACATAAACATCAATTTAGTAATTACTGTACTAAAGTAAAGCAGCAAATGAGATGTATACACTTTATGAACTGACCGACTCAGTACAGAACAGCATTATCTCATTAAAGAAAATATTGAACAATACTGAAAATAATAAACATATCGCTGTCTTAAGATGATAGTTCACACAAAAATTAATATCTATTATTCCATATTGTTCCATTCGTCTTTATTTCTAGTGTGAAACACAAAAGGGATGTTAAGCTGAGTGTTTAACCAACTTTTTGCTTATCATTAAAGAGAATGCATTTCCATTACAGATTTGCAGAAAACTTTTGCACTATTTTGTAAATCTCGATAAAAAACTATTGCGAAATGACGGTGTTTCCATTAACTAATGTTATGCGACTAAAACGCACAACATTTTTTCCTTTCACGATAAGTCATTCCAAAAAATCATGGCAACAGATGTTGGTAGGTTTAAGTAAATCGCAGCCACCGCACTAGCCATTATTTTTAATCGAAATTCTTTAGTTTTTTATGAGTTTAATAAAGAACTCGTCTCGTCTTCTGTCCAAACATACTGCTTTAAATATGAATTTAAAGGATGATCAACTGTTACGACAGGTGACCTGTAAATGCAAAAAAAAATGTTTCCATTACAGTTTTTGTAAAGTTTTCTTTTTTCAAATTGCCTGAAAAACCACCTCATGTAAGCGTAAAAATGTTTTTGCGATATATGGGAATTTTTGTATTTTCAATTTGCAGTTGAAGAGTAATGGAAACGTGGCTACTGTCAAGCTTTGGCTACCCTTAAAGTTTTTTAAACCCATCCAATAGCTTTGTGTAAGGAACCTAATGAATTGTAAATTCTTAGTCACAGATTAGGAGAGTAAATGTTGACTATTGACTGTTGTTGACTTGTGACTATCACTATTTTGAGTGAGCTGTCCCTTTAAATATTTTCTCTCACTGACATTTTGTTTGGAAATTGCTTGAAACTAATAGCCTCGAGTTAAAACTATAAAAATGTACTGTTACCCCTACAGGTGATCACCCTTACATATTCACCGTCTTGTTTTAATGAGAAATGATTTGAAAATGTCATGTCTATAGACTTGTTTTGTTAGTTTTTTAGTCAAAGCTAATAGCTAAATGTTGGCTGCTTCGCCATGTGCAAGCTCTTAAAGAGACAAGGCAACTATTGTCTCAGCATTAATTGGCTATAGACTCATCTGTGGGAAGAGAAGATCAGTCCTAACATGATTATCTTCATCTCCTGTCAGCACTGCTACAAACCATATAAACAGTTAAACCAGCCTGGTCACATAATCAAATGTGTCCTCTTGCTCTGTCACAGGTCTTCTGGTGTATTTCGGGTATGGCGTCTGGCACAGTAAGGAGGGTTTACGGGAACAGCAGGGACAGGAAGTTGCGGCGCGTTACGTGGTCCTTCCCAGCGGCAGCCTGGTGGAGACAGTGCAGAACGTCCAGCCTGAAGGACACACTCACAACACACACACACCAACCCTCGACAATCCACCTGCCAGCAGATGATCTGATCATGCTGAGGTGTGTTTACAGTACACCTGCATGCCTACCTGTGTATTACTCTTGCTTTCTTTCTCTTATGTTTCACTTCCGTTTACTTCTGCTGCCATCATGTCAAGATAAACCAAAATGTTCTAAATTAATTAATGAATATTTTGAGTTCAATACAAGTATTATACAAGTATACAAGGCCAGCATTTGTGTTTATTACCACAAACAATTATTGTAACTCATACCTCGTTTAAAAAAAATATATAAATCAGAATGGTTAGGCACTTTGATGTTTGCAGATTCTCCCCCATTCATTTCCTTTGTAAGCGTCTCACTGTAACTAAGATTTTTGCTTTTTTTAAAGAAAAAGGAGGGACAAGTGTAAATAATTTTTTGTAGTAATGACCATGATGCCACAAAGGCTATAGATTGAGCTTAACTTGTACTGAACATGAAATATTTCTTCTAAAGTCACTACGTGATTGTTTTGTATGCTATCAACATTCTTTTGTCAGCATCCTAATCATACAGTAACTGTGGGTCATTTACTTTCTCTCTTACATAACATATCCACTGTGTTAAGCTACATTTAGCAACTATTCTGGCTTGTATGTAAATTATATATGAGAATTAGCAAAGTGCACCATAATTCTGTGGCCCAACCGGATTCATTATCTCCGTTGTCTTTTATAATGTTTATATAGAGCCGAGTGGATCCGCATTGCTGCTCTGTGAAAGCTGAAACCTTTAAGACAGACTATACTACTGTTTATCATTCAAACACTGATGTAAGTTGTTGCTTGAGCATATTCTGAGGAAACATTTTTATTAGTGTAGTCCAAATGCACAGGTATGATGGTACATTAATCTATAATGCAAGAGTCTGTGGTTGTTGAAACGTCATTTGGAGTGTAGTTACTGGCAGATACCTGATATTTTTATGGTTTCTGCAGATCTGTGGGAAATACTGACAATCACTGATTGGTAGACATAAAATATAGGGTTTGTTTAAAGGTCTATGAGTGTCTTAGCAAATGCTGTTAAGGGATCATGTGGATCTACTCAAATCTATCTCCCTTCCCCCAATATATCCCACACACACACTCACTCTGATGGCCATAATTTGAATTTAACAGAAGGCAGGAACCAACAATGCATCATGAATATACTCAAACATTACTATATTTACACATACATTATTTTTGGGTGTTCTTGGGTCACAAACTCACTCCTTAAACACACACTAACCCCTGTGGCCCTGATTACAACCCAATTTCCACCGCTTTTCTGCACCTCATGAATATTTATTTATAATACAACTATAACTGTATATTTATTTATTTTTCAGTGTATACTCAAACCAAAATCATGTTTTAATAATGTTCACTATTCATGATGTTTAAGTGAATTGAGTTTTTCTGTTTTTCATATGTACTGTATGTTTGTTTGATAACCTTAGAATGAGCTGTTCATGAGTAATCGTGTTTTACTTGTGTCCACTGACACTCCTCACTTACCTTTCCTTTGCAAACACACTTACCCTGCATTTACTAATCCTTATTCCCACACTCAGATTTGCACATCTCATGTGACGTACACACACACAAAACTGCCCTTATTCTCACGCACACTCAAACAGTGTGATCATGTGACTGAGCTTGGACATTTACTTGGCATTGGTACCATGGAACTGACTGGTTGTTTTAGCATCTGGACATTTTTGTCCAGATCTATTAATTCAAAATATACATTTCATACATACAATTACTTGAATACACCTCTTTTATAATAAACATGTTTCTAATATAAAACAAATAAATGACAGGGTGATACAACTATCCTGATTTCAGATTGAAGAAGAAAAAAACTAATTAAAAGAATGAAGTTCTTGAAAATAAATAAGCTTTTATTCTATTATTTCATAGAAAAAAAAGTGTTTTTTTAAAATACTATAAATATTTGAGAAGAGTTCATTTCTAAGAACATGACACTTTTGAACAAGAACATTTTAGTGTGTGTTCACACTTGTAGTTCAGTTCTCTTTTTGGACCAAAAAAAAAAGAAGATAAATTTACTCAGTGTTTACACTGTCATTTTTAACACCAAACCTAAATATACAACATAAAGGGCATGAGGATAAGGTCAAAACCTGATTGGACAGCTTTTATGCTTTATATTTTGCATCAGATCTTGCCGGACATCCAAAATAATGCTGTGTGCTAAATGCGCTTGTTGTATGTGTGTGGTGGTATTTTTACCAGCTTAGAACTCACAAACGGCTTATAAAATGTGTAAAGGAATTAAAACATCTAGGAATTCCTCCATTGCACATTCAAATGAAGATCTACTGCAAAAAGACACAGTTCTGATGCCTGTACTGAACACTAATGGGAAGCGTAGCTCTTATGACGAGAAGAACCAAGCATGCTTGAGCATTATGTCCTTTTTAGGGTCACATCTTGTGACATCACATCCTGTTTTTAGTTTGTTTATCTTTGGTCTGTGTTGTGTTCATATTTCAGTGGACATGCACCAGAGTTTGTTTGGAAGTAGACTGCTTGTTTGGTGTGCACCAGGTTTCAGATGGCAGCGTTCACACTTAATCAAATGAACCGAACTAACAGAGCAATGGCACCAGAGTTCATTTTAATCGAACCAAACATGCCAAGTGTGAACAAACCCTTCAACATTTTCCTTTATCTTGAACGCTTCTAGTTGTCATTGACCCAGCTTCATGTGTGCATTAGAAATTGAGCTTTGAATTTTATGTTAACCATGAAGATTGTCATTTTTATGTTAGAATAGAATAGAACACTCAAAATGATATTGTCAAACTTACACACACATACACAGTATTGAGAATTACTGGCATCCCGATCACCAGTGTGCCCTTCAGAGCACTTCACCTTGAGTTTCTCAAAGTGGACTGTCCCTGTTAGTAGTAAAGATACATTTGCTTTGAATAGGAACTTTAAACTATTTATACTTCTCCTTAACACTATAATATTGACAAACAAGCACAGAACAGACCCATTCCTCAGTGCAAGGGCAATAGAAGAGTGCATTTTATACGTGGTGGAGACTGGCTTGACAGCAGATTTGAAAAATGATTCCATACAGAAGCAAGTATGGGATATTCTGCTTCACAAGCCCCTTAATCTCCATCACCCCCTAGATTTACAGCGTTCCCTCCCTCACAGATTGACCCAGATTATCCCTGTAGAGAGATTATTATTGTCGCTCGGATAGCTTCAGCTGCACTACACACATTCAGAAACATGATGTGTCATTCTACTTCCTGCTGTTTCTGTTTATTCATGCACTTAATACTTCCTCACTGATATAAAGAATGTGACTGCTCCCTCCTTTTCCCAAAATGTCCTGTTTATGTCCTTTTATCCCATTTTTAATCACATTATTAGGGTAAAAAGTCCAACACATCACATTGTGGCTGCCCATACACTGATTCCGATCGAATGTCCATATAAAATACTCCCTTTACTGAGTGCACTGGCCCCGGTGTTTATTCAGACGCTTCTAATGGAGGTTTATATTCTCAGTCCGTTCCCTGCTTTTGTTCAACAGCTGTATTGAATTTATATCTAAACATGTCTGCCAGTCCACTCTGCTGTATAATCCACTTCATGTCTTTCTGGCAGCCAAATGTAGTTGCTTAATGAGGATCTGAAGACTAGATAAAGGCACAAAACCCAGTTAACAAGTAAATATTATATCTATATGTTTGTATAGCACATGTAACCAATGGCCTTAATGATTCAGATACTGAAGCATTCCCAAAGTTTTACATACAGCTTCTGTAGACTTGTAATTTTTTGACTTGTATAGACTGTCATTTTGTGGAATTTAAGATTATTGAATCAAAGATGAAACTCATTATAAAGCTGGGATCTTGTTTTAAAGAAATTTTGGAGCACCTCTTTTTGTCTTAACCTCTTTCTACACTTTTTCCTGTATTCCAGTTTGGTTTGTTTATGCCATTTTCACTTGCACTCTCATCTCTCTCAAAAAGCACCACTTGTTATTAAGAAATGTCCTCTGTTGTGTCATGAGCATATACTGTACCTCTGTCTTTGTAACTTTCTGTTATGAGAGATTGTATTATATAGTGATGAATAAATGTTTTGAAGCATCATATGGTTTGGTTATTCATAGAATGTGAGGGGTATTATTTTATATTTATTTTGTGGAGATTTTATTTTTATGTTAAGTGACAAAAATGATCAACTGTAAAAACTAACATCAGGAATGACATATATATCTATCCGACAGGAATGGATTATTAGATTAAGTGGAACTTGTGAGAAGTCACATGACTGCGTTTGCTTTTGCTATGTGTTTGTCAAATGCTACATGAACGATGCAGCTTGACAACCAGGATCTACCCAGACTCCATAATATGACACCCATCATGCTTAGCTGCGCATGAGATTCCCATCAGTAGCACAGAACAAAACACTGGGGTTAAGTTTCTCTTTTACATGCTGAGTTTGTCAGTCATATAACCACAATATTGTTCCATAGCAATGTGTAATACAATGTTTACCTTGAGTTTACTGCAGGAAACAGTGACAGAAAACATTGTGTGTTCAGTTGATTACATACAGCACTGATAGATTGATGGATCTCTGTAGTGAAAAGATAATGTTTCACTCGAGCCTGAGGGTTGCCATGACAACACACTAAGGTCTTTTTCAGTAAACATTCACATCTATTCTGTTGCCAAGGTTGAAATTATGAGCAACACTTTAGTTAACATTAACTAACAACGAGCAAAATATTTTTAAATCATTAATTGTTAGTTAAAAGTACATTAACTAATGTTAACACATTTTACTTTTGTATTAGTAAAGGTTGAGATTAACAATTACTACGAATGATAAATGCTGTAAAAAAAAATCATGTAAAAAAAAAAAACCAAGGAAAAACTATCTCTGATAAAGCCAAGTTTACATTTTACAGGCATATGCAAGTCAATGGAGGGAGGATTGCTTAATATGGTAAATACATAATTAGTAAATGCAATTCAAACATACAATGACTTGAATACATCTCTTCTGTGATAAACGTTGTTTTAACAGACACAAACTCAAACTTCATGTCACACAACATCTCCACCTGGAAAAAAAGGACTTGACCACATCCTTTGCTTTCTCCACTTTTTCTATTTGCACACGCCGAGGCTGGTCATCCACACAGACGACAGTCATTCTCTCAGCTCTCAGCAGACGCTCCTCTAGCTGCGGACTGTCACAGTATCCCTCTCTCTTAAAGCGGACGATGGAGTGCAGCAGTGTATCATTTAACACCACTCTCTGCTCTGTTCCATTCAGCCGTTTGATGGTTACATTGGCCTTGGCTCGGTTTTGAAGGCTTTCACACCTGCAGCTTTTTCTGCACTCCTTGCATTTAATAAGGAACAGTTTTGAGTTTGAGAGAGAGAGATTGGCACCGCATGAACAAAAATATTCAAAGTTCAGTAATGCTTCAGTGACCAGTCCTGAGATGATTGTCTCTTCAGGCTCCTGTAAAGTGTCTTCTGAAGGAGTAAATGGCTCCAGCGTTGTGAGTTCGGTTGAACAGAGTACATTTCCTTCGCCGAAGTCACAGATGGAAAGACTTTTAAATATATACCACCGATCGAGGGTTACAGTAAATCTATCTGCTAAACTCAAGTGAACCTTTGCAGTGTTATCATACAGGGTGTGATGAGAATATTGCATCCCTTCTTCATCAGGTAGGATGTTGTCGATTGCAGGCTGATTCTCAAAGATCTTTCCAATAACAGTAACCTAAAAATAAAACTATATTATTTAGTCTTCAAAGAAAAGAAATTCAACATAGAATGATTTCTGAAGGATCATGTGACATTTAAGACTGGAGTAATGATGTTGAAAATTCAGCTTTGCCATCACAGGAACAAATAACATTTTAAAATATATTATATTAGTTATTTTAAATAGTTTTTACTGTATTTTGTATCACATAAATGCAGCCTTGGTAAGCACAAGAGAGCTCTTTCAACAACTTAAAAAAATCTTAAAGGAGAACTCCGGTCAATTTTAACATTGAGCTCAATTTTTAGTAAATTTGGAGTGCTGTCAATACAGAGAACAACGACAAAAATCGGTGTTGCCTACACTGTTTTATCCTATTTTTAAAATTTGCACCCTATTGACTTGAATGGGGCAAGTTTTAAACCTGATTTTATCCTCTTAACATATTTGATGTGTCATTACAAGTGCCCAGCCATGTTGAGTGATTCCTTAAGAGTGAACACGAGTGAATCTGACTGCAGTAGATGTGAAAGATATGAATAAAAATGATGTTATATCAGCCAGCGCAAATACCTGTATTTAGTTCCTGTTTTCGGTAGAAGTCCAAAGTAGTCGATTGTCGAGTTCACGCGCATAGGTTTAGTTGCTATGATCACATGCGTGAACTCGACAATCGACTACTTTGGACTTCCACCGAAAACAGGAACTAAATACAGGTATTTGCGCTGGCTGATATAACATAATTTTTATTCATATCTTTCACATCTACTGCAGTCAGATTCACTCGTGTTCACTCTTAAGGAATCACTCAACATGGCTGGGCACTTGTAATGACACATCAAATATGTTAAGAGGATAAAAGCAGGTTTAAAACTTGCCCCATTCAAGTCAATAGGGTGCAAATTTTAAAAATAGGATAAAACAGTGTAGGCAACACCGATTTTTGTCGTTGTTCTCTGTATTGACAGCACTCCAAATTTACTAAAAATTGAGCTCAATGTTAAAATTGACCGGAGTTCTCCTTTAATATTCCAAACTGTTGTAGTGGGTAAAAAGCCAAATGATAAGAAATCTAAATATGGGATTTACTAACCTCTCTTAGGAAATTTGTGTTCTTTTTCACCTCTGCCAGAGTTAATGTCGGTTGCTCCTGACAGTTTTTGTAGGACAAGCGTCTCTGATGATGTAAGCGCTGAGAGCTTTTACATTTTTGAAGGACCCTACAAGAAAAAGTTCAAAGATGGGAATTTATTATTATTATTTGTTTTCTTTGCTCATTATTATTGTAATTCAAATGTATAGACTATACAAACTATGAAACTTTTATTGGGCTTTCATTCACTTATAAACGTGAATAAAAGATTTGTTTTCACGTGTCAAAGCAAGTAATGCAAGCAGTTTACTGTAATGCATTACTTTACAGTAGTAACTAGCTGGTTGTCCTGCATCCTCAATAAACAATCTATAATCAGTCCAAAATGCAGCTGCATGGGTCATGTTTAGAGCACTAGAGTTGCTATATGAAATATGAGAAATATATACAATAATTTTGTTTCTAGCCCTTACGGTTAAAAAGTTACAAGCGTAAACATGAGTGCAACTTTGGACAGTTGGTGGCGCTAGAGGGATTGAGTTAGATATTCCACATTTGTTGTGGTGACAGTTCAGACTGTCCTCTATCAGTGTGCCAACTGCCAAATTTCACAACTTTTTTTTCTCTGAGATGCGCCACGTCATCACGTTGGAAAGGTCACGCAAGACGTAGTTGGAAGTACCGACCCAGTGTTTACAAGTATGATGTATGTATGTTGAATGACACATATTTATATGTATTTGTGTCAGTTTATTGTTTAAAATGGTCCTTACGTGTGCATATCATTATTGGTATGTGTATTAGTCTTTGCCCGTTTTGTAAACAAGTCTTGCGTGACCTTTCCAACATGATGACGTAATACGTGGCGCATCTCAGAGATGGTACAAGACAGGCATTTTTGGTTAAAATGTTTTTTTTTTTAGAAAAAAGCTTTTTAGAAAATGACCGATCGTTTCGCTAGATAAGACCCTTATTTCTCAACTGGGATCATTTAGAGCCTTTGAAGCTGCATTGAGACCTATGATTTAGACTGACATTTGGACCTTCAAACCGTTGGTTACCATTGAAGTCCATTATATTGAGAAAAATCCTGGAATGTTTTCCTCAAAAACCTTAATTTCTTTTCGACTGATGAAAGAAAGACATGGACATCTTGGATGACATGGGGGTGAGTAAATTGTCAGCAATTTTTTTTTTTAAGTGAACTATTCCTTTACTTTCAGTATCAGTAATATTAAATTCTTTTAACTAGACATGTTTTACAGGAACTGACACTAACACCTGAAAATGTAATTGAAGTTACCTACTGTTCAGTGTTGTGTGAAGGAAGATTTTGATATTCATCATTTGTCCCCCCATCTGAGTGATCCTAATGCAGAAAGAAAGCAATAAAGGCAGTTATATTTATGCCACTAATATTTTCAAATGCAATTTCTTGAGGTGAAGTTTCAAAAATGTATTATTAACAGTAAAAATCTTTAAAGTCCCTGTAAAGTCAAAATTAAGTATGTCTTCTGAGTTTGTCACACCACAGAAAAATGTGTTATTTGCCACCCAGCCCAATTTGAATGATAAAAAAGCCGGCAAGTACATAAAATAAGCTATCAAAATCTTGATAAAATTAGCAGTAGTCTCTGCTCTCAAACGCTGGGGGCGTGTCCGCTGGCTGCGCTGAAACCACGCCCACTCGCGGGAAAGCTGCAGTCGCCACACTCAACTGTGGAGTTACTGTGAACGACTACCTACCTACTACTATAATTATAACATAAGCACACAAGGCAACCTACACTCATTGGTGGGCACACACTGCCAATGATGGCACAGTTGTCGGCACGACGGGAGGATGAAGGCCGAGGCGCGAGATAGTCGGTTCGGCCCCATTCACCAGTAACAGCGGATTATCAGTGAATCCCAGTTGTCTCCGACGAAAGTTTATAAATCTATCCTGTGTAAAATTATCATTACAGAGGCGGGTTTTGGCGGTGATTTTCAGCTCTCCATCAAGGTGGCTCTTCACAAAATTAATCCACCTCTTCTTGATGTGATCGTTTTTCGGAAATTTAAATAAGGACACCGATCTGTTTTATAGCCTACGTGATCGCATCCAGGTAGTACGTATTTCCGTCACGTGACGAGGGCATAGCTAGCTAGCAAACTGTAGGCTCTAGTAACTAATAGTACTGACAGTAACTCACGATTGAGCGGCGAACTGATGTGAATGTGCTCTATTGTTAGGGGATGTTAGGTGGCTCCAGTGCATCATCAAGTAGGGGCGGGGCCAGGAGCTCAGTGGCTCCAGTGCGTCATCGAGCCACCGTTTTAGCTCCGCCCAAAAAATCCGGAACACAGCAATGGTGAAAAACGTCTCAGGTTACAACTGTAACCTATGTTCCCTGAGAACAGGGAACAAGACAATACGTCATCGACGCTTTGGGGGAACGCCTCAGGCGTGACAGGTGTCTGAAATCAAATATCAACTCACAGCAATCATGCTGACCGGCGACAGCCCGTGCATCATCAGCTTGAATGATGAGCGCGCAACCTGGATGTATAAAAAGGGCGCCTTGAAACCGTAACAACATCCTATCGTCTTCAGGGACTGTTGCAGGCAGGCCCCGAGGCATGGCAGGGAGACGTATTGTCTCGTTCCCTGTTCTCAGGGAACATAGGTTACAGTTGTAACCTGAGACGTTCCCTTTCGAAGGGAACTCAACAATACGTCATCGACGCTTTGGGGAACGAAATACCCACTCCGCCATGCTGAGGGGAGTGCATGCCCAAAGGCAGTGACAACTGTCAAAACCAAAAAGTTCAGAGAACACTGGGACCACTCACCCTTAGGTCATATCGGGCTGTCAGTGACAGCACTCCCTACCGGTCATAGCCCAAGCTAATGAACCAAGAACTGCCAACACATAGTTAATGTGGGGTAAATCTGGGCCAGCTCAAAGGCTTAAGACCACAACTTCCAAAAAGACGGGGTCAATTCTAGGGAGTGTGGCTAGGGGACCCAAGGGACTCCCAGCCAGTCACTATTCAGGAGAGCATGCCTCCTGAAATGCCTCCAGGCTGACCTGGTGATCTAAACTAAGACACACAGTATGGCCATTGCCTGTCTGTCCGAGACAGAACCTCTGGAAGTTGCCTTGGATAAGGCATCCAAAAACCGAAGGCCTGCGAAGCTGGCAGAAACCATTCAGTCACGGACCACAGAGACGGGATCTCATGGAGAGTGTGACTATATTTCGAAATGACGAACGTTGTCCACTCGATCCACGGGTCTACCCAGTGCTCGCTCCGAACACTGGGGACGTAAGAGAGGGTTCAAACCAGGAAGGTATACTGAGGCCTAAGACCTGATGATCTCCTCATGTGGGGAGCTCCAGAATGTGAGAGCTCATATCGGGAAGGCCGGTGAGGCCTGAAACCTGGCGACCACAGATTCCTGTGGGAGCGCATACTCATGGAGCTACCTACAGAAAGGCCTAATGAGGCCTGTAACCACAGAATGTGGGAGATAGCTTGAAAGTGAGGCGCCTGTCATAATACAATGTGACAGAAGACGCATCTAGAGTGAGACCCAAGGTGGAGAACCGGAGTCTGAGTCATGTAAGAAAGGGAATGAGACGGGCAGCGCATAACCCTAAAATATGGATTTTTAGAAAGTACACGAAACGAAAGTGCGTGTGCTTAGCCATTCCGAATCCAGGGAGGCCTGGTGAGGCCTCTAACCTGGCAACCACAGTATGTGGGAGCTCATACTCAGGAAGGCCTGTGAGGCCTAAAACCTGGCGACCACAGAAAGTGGGAGCTCATATTCAGGAAGGCCGGAGAGGCCTGTAACCTAACAGTCACACAATGTGGGGCTACCTTCAGAAAGGCCTAATGAGGCCTGTAACCACAGAACGTGGGAGATAGCTTTGAAAATGAGGCGCCTGTCATAATACATTGTGACAGAAGACGCATCTAGAGTGAGACCCAAGGTGGAGAACCGGAGTCTGAGTCATGTAAGAAAGGGAATGAAGCGGGCAGCGCATAACCCTAAAATATGGATTTTTAGAAAGTACACGAAACGAAAGTGCGTGTACTTAGCCATTCCGAATCCAGGAAGGCCTGGTGAGGCCTCTAACCTGGCAACCACAGTATGTGGGAGCTCATACTCAGGAAGGCCTGTGAGGCTTAAAACCTGGCGACCACAGAAAGTGGGAGCTCATATTCAGGAAGGCCGGAGAGGCCTATAACCTGACAGCCACCCCATGTGGGGCTACCTTCAGAAAGGCCTAATGAGGCCTGTAACCACAGAATGTGGGAGATAGCTTGAAAATGAGGCGCCTGTCATAATACATTGTGACAGAAGACGCATCTAGAGTGAGACCCAAGGTGGAGAACCGGAGTCTAAGTCATGTAAAAAAGGGAATGAAGCGGACAGCGCATAACCCTTACCATAAATATGGATTTTTAGAAAGTACACGAAACGAAAGTGCGTGGTGCTTAGCCATTCTGAATCCAGGAAGGCCTGGTGAGGCCTCTAACCTGGCAACCACAGTATGTGGGGAGCTCATACTCAGGAAGGCCTGTGAGGCCTAAAACCTGGTGACCACAGAAAGTGGGGAGCTCATATTCAGGAAGGCCGGAGAGGCCTATAACCTGACAGCCACACAATGTGGGGCTACCTTCAGAAAGGCCTAATGAGGCCTGTAACCACAGAATGTGGGAGATAGCTTGAAAGTAAGGTGCCTGTCATAATACATTGTGACAGAAGACACATCTAGAGAGAGACCCAAGGTGGAGAGCCGGAGTCTGAGTCATGTAAAAAAGGGACCGAAGCATACAGCGCATGACCCTTACCATAAACAATGGATTTTAGAAAGTACACAAGATGTTCAGTCGTGTGACTTACCATAAGCATGGGTTTAATGAAGTTGAGGTGCATGTACTTCATCACTCTATATTCAGGAAGGCCTAGTGAGGGCCTGTGACCTGACGACCATAGAATGTGGGAGCTCGTAACCAGGAAGGCCGGTGAGGCCTGTAACCTAGCAACCACAGCATGTGGGAACCCATGATCAGGAAGGCCAGATGAGGCCTGTAACCTGACAGTCACAATGCGTGGGAGCTCACATTCAGGAAGGCCTGATGAGGCCTGCGACCTGACATGTGGATATAGCTCACAACCAGTGAGGCCTATACACCAACGACCACAGTAAGTGGGAGTTCACACTCAGGAAGGCTTGGTGAAGCCTGCAACCTGACATGTGAAAACTCATAACCAGGAAGGCCGATTCTAGGAGGCCTGAAGCCTAGTGACCACTAAAATGTGGGAGCTCATACTCAGGAAGGCCTGTGGGACCTGAAACCTGGTGACCACAGTATGTGGGAACTCACTTTCAGGAAGGCCGGGTGAGGCCTGTAACCTGACATGTGGAAACTCATAACCAGGAAGGCCTGGTGAGGCCTGTAACCTGGCGACCACAGTGTGTGGGGGCTCATAACCAGGAAGGCCGGGTGAGGCCTGTAACCTGATAACCACAATATGTGGGAGCCCACATTCAGGAAGGCCGTATGAGGCCTGTAACCTGACATGTGGATGCTCATAACCAGGAAGGCCTGGTGAGGCCTGTAACCTGGCAACCACAGTGTGTGGGGGAAGCTCAGCTTACAATTTTTACATACCTTTTGTTTGGTTACAAAAACATGTCCCAGGCTCTGTACAGGAGACGAGTTCTGAAAAAAGAAGAGAAGGAAATGTTATAGTGCACAAAACATTTTCACTCAACAACACCTGAAGCGTGCGGAAATGAAGCACGCCAGGACTCAGTAGCCTCTTTTTCAGGGAAGGCGCTCCTATCACCCAAGCTGAAGCGGGCCTGATGTAGGAGGAGCCTGGGAGTGATGGTGTTTAGGAGACAAGACCCAGGGATGTTATGTTCTCAACGTTCCGTCTGAGAATGTTTCCTCTGGATCACATCCCTGAGATCCTGCCTCCCCGCGGGAGTTACGCCTCCTGCGCGCCCTGCTCCCTCTCGCCGGAGGAGGGGGTGCACGGGAAGCGACACTGGCCCTCTGAGTCTGTCTGTGATCCTCAGACCACGACGGACCAGGCCCTCCCGCCTGCCTGGGCTGGGCCGAGGACCTCCGCGGTATACAGCTCTTAAACGCCGCAGAGCGCGCCCTCACCTCCCTGAACTTATCGACCACCGTCTCGACGGAGGGTCCAAAAAGCTCGGAAGGCGAAACCGGCGAATCAAGGAGAAAGGTTTTTTCTTTCTCCCCGATGTCAGCCTGGTTGAGCCACAGATGCCTCTCCGTGGCCACCATAGCCGCCATCGAACGACCGATGGAAACAGCTGACTGCTTGGTGGCCGCGGAGAGCCAAATCCGTGGTGCGGCGCAGCTCTGCGACCGCGTCAGGGGACAAGCCGGCCCCCTGATCGAGGTCCCGCAGCAGGTCGGCCTGGTAAGCCTGAAGGACCGCGAGGGTGTGCAGAACCGCACCTGCCTGACCTGCTGCCGTGTCTTGAGCGGCTTAGATGGCAGGGACGGAGCTCCCAGTGACGATGACCGACCAGAGGCGAGATAGTTGGCTAACGTCTCGTCCACTGGCGACATCGACACATACCCGTGCTCTGCGGCCCCCTCCACAGCAGCGAAACTAGCCCGCTGATGAAGCAAGAGACGCGCAGAGAACGGGTTCTTCCATGCCTTCTCAATCTCAGAGTGGAGATCGGGAAGGAATGGAAGGCTCGTCCGAGCCGGTGGCTTACGGGTGGGGAGGAACCGATCGTCCAAAATACCACGAGTAGGTTCCTCCCGAACGCGCCTCCACTGAAGCTGCAGTCTGTTGGTGGCGCGCCCCATAACGTCCACCAACTCAGCGTACACTGGGCAAGAGGGCTGAGATGGTTCAGTCTCAACAAAACAAACCTCATCAGCAGCCAACTCCTGCCCGGCCCCGAAGAGAACCAGTTGCAGATCCGTCAGAAAGAGACAGAACGTCTACATCGACCTGCAACTCGACCCTCGTCAGCTGACAGATCATCCGCGATATTAACGCCCCTCTCCAGCTGATCTGCCAGCTCCCTCTGAGAGCCCCACGATGTCAAGCGACGCTGAGCCTCAGCCCGCGCGGGGACCGAAACCGTGGGGATCAGAAGCCGTGCCCACTTCCCTCGAGAAGTGGGACAGACGAGAGCGGAGCGTTTTCAGAGAAAACCGCTCATAGTTCGCGCAGGAAGCTCCCTCGAGAACTTCCCGCGCGTGCTCTTCTCCCAGGCAGAAAACGCACAGATCATGTGAATCTTCCGGTGTCAGGTATCTGGGACACGGGTCAGCACACTTGCGGAAAGTATTCCTCTTCTCTGCACGTTTCATTTTCAAAAGGATATTCAAAGACAGACAAAACAGTCCCTGAAGACGAAAAGGATGTTGTTACGGTTTCAAGGCGCCCTTTTTATACATCCAGGTTGCGCGCTCATCATTCAAGCTGATGATGCACGGGCTGTCGCCGGTCAGCATGATTACTGTGAGTTGATATTTGATTTCAGACACCTGTCACGCCTGAGGCGTTCCCCAAAGCGTCGATGACGTATTGTTGAGTTCCCTTCGAAAGGGAACTACATTACCCATTATACTGTACAGAAAATTCCACCAATCAGAGAGTCGAAAACAATCAACACTTGTCAAAAGATCTTGTTAGCTCCGCCCCACTCCCCATGAAGGGAATGATGTAATTTTGCAATAAACTTAAAGGGGTGGTATAATGCCCTTTTCACAAGATGTAAAATATGTCCCCAGAGTGCGTATGGGACCCCAGACAGCATTTACATCTGTGCCAGATCCGTTTTCGAATCAGCAGATTCGCGTAGCAGTCGCACTCACTATGCAGATCTGCACCAACTCTGCCCAGACTTGTCTGTAGCTTCGACTGTCACAGTCCATCCGGCGGGTGCGGCGCCAATCCGGGGCAGCTGCGCAGACCAGACGCGCCACATCTGAATTGAGTCCGTCCGGCGGGTGTGGGCCGGATTCGCGCGAGCTGCGCAGACCGGACGCGCCTCAACTAACGGAACGCTTTTTTTCCTTCATAAACCCGCAACTCTATCTGACAGGCATACGAGTGGAAGACTGCAGGCTGCACCGGCTTTGTGATTATTGGTAAGTCTATTATACAAGTAAAATGTAGTAAGTGCATTATAAAAGTAAACTCGTGTTGATGTTATAGTCTGTTAAATATTTATATTAAACAAAAAGTTGACAAAAGTTTACACTGACATTCTGACAACCTAAAACGTGTCAGACAAGCTAGCTAGGCTACGGTTAGCCCGGTAGTATGTTCTTTTAGTTTTAAACATCCACAACTAATGTGAATAGGAGGCTTTAAGTTTGAATCGGTGATCTCTGTCACTGATCATGACACACTGTCAAACAGCGCCTGATTGCTGGATTTTTGCCGACAGTAAGTTAGCCTATAGCCAAATCAATAAAGGGACAATTAAAAAAATAAAAATAATTCAGTGAGATGGCAACTAAGGCCATAATGGCTCGTAAGTATGCCTCTCACTCAGTCTTTACCTGCTATATCACCACTCTCTCATTCATTTTAGTCACATAATCACATTTATTATTATTTATGTGTGGAAGCATTTTATGTCATGTAATAAAGTAATGTAATCTTTGAATATTAAATCTAATATTTACTCTTTGTTTCTTTGCTTTGTGTGCTTTTTGTACGTTTTACAGGAGCAGTGAGGAAGAATCGCATGTCTGAAAAAGCCACCGACACGGAGACGGAGATGCTGTTAAATCAATCAGATGGTTTAATCTGGCTTGTGACTGCCGGGGTGGCACCCAACTAATGAGCAGTAAATATGTGCAGTGTTCACATTAGGTTTTACTTGGTTAACATTGATCTTTAACCATATTATTTTTTTTCTCACTTGATTGTATTGGTATGTATTGTTTGTTTGTTTTTGTGCATCTGGATTCACGTCTACAGATGGTTGTTCATGCTGTGTTCTCTTTTGCCTTTTTTAAATAAAAAACTATTTTGAAAATTACAAATTGTGTGGTTTTTGAGCCTTAATTGTCTGATAGCCTAAGTGAATCACAGACCAGGGCCAGATGAGCCCCAGATGTGAAATATGACTCGCGGGATCTGGGCCAGATCCGCACCACACCTCATGGCATTAATAACTGTACTGGGCCAGTGCTGGCCCAGATCTGTCTCTGATCCGTAATTCCAACCTGTTCTGGTATTGGGCCGTTGGAAAGAATGAGCCCGGCCCAGGTCCGTTTAGCGGATCTGCGCCAAATGCTAATGAAGACCTGGGCCAAATCTGGCCCAAATACATTTTGCTGTCTGGGACGTTTTAGCTCAAAATACCCCACAGATATTTTTATATAGCATGTATTATATAGTTGTCACTTTTTGAGGGTAAGCAAAAACACACCGGTTTGTGTCTGTCCCTTTAAATGCAAATGAGCTGCTGCTCCCGTATGAAGGTAAATGAGTAGCAAAACTCGAGAGCACGTAGATGTGAATTTGAGAACTTGTACAATAAATATTTGTACTTGTATGCTCAAATTTACACTCACAGCTCTGATGTGAAAACCTGTAAAATAAAAATCTGAAGTTGAATGTTGAAATTTGTACTCGCAGAGAATAGTCACAAACCTGTATTCTGAATTTGAAGCTGCAGACAAGTAGTCACAGATGTGTAAAATGCCATTCACAAAAATACAATGACTGACACAAACGTGTAATATATATTTGCACTTCTTCTTACATTCATATTCCCAGTACAACCTCAAATAGGCACTTGCAACTCCTCAAATCTGTCACTACAAGTTCAAATTTCGCGCCTTGACTTTTGCTACTCTTTTCGCGATATATGAGGTGCAAAACTGACTTGTGCACTTTCAACTCAGAGGCGCGAGAGAAGGGGCGCGGGCGGGAGCGGGGGTGTTTAAAGGAGCCGGTCTATTGGCTGGCGCCTAGCCAATGAAATGGGTCTTTTATTGTACGTGATGATGTCACGAAACCCGCCTCCTCGTGGACGATCTGAAACGCTATCATGGCTTAATGCACACGCAAGCTGATTTTCACAAGCAATTATTTTTGACTTGGTGTTTGGCTTTTAAACATAACTTCTCTCCTCACTCGTTTTTTATTTGGAATAATAAATATATTACACACCAAAGAAAAGCTTTATTTTTTAAACATTGGTTTGAGTCTGATATAGCCTACTATTAGTTGGTCAGTTGTTGAATTATGATGGTGAGTTTTGGGGTATTACTGTCATATTTCTGTTAAAGAATATTTTATTGTAATCAATTCTATTTCTGCCAAAAATGTATCTCTATTCAGAAATCAGGGCTCTTGGTGTAATGCAGTAGGATGTAAAGTCTCCAAACATTTGTTTTTAGATAAACTTGATTTAATTAATGATTAATGCAGTAACCAATCGATTAGATCTCTTTTTGTTAATATTTATTCTCCTCCATCTAAATTTGTTTGGGTTATGTTTCCCTCATTTGAGTGGGAACAATATATGTTATCGATTTGTTTTTGTTATTATGAAAATGGTATATTCATCAAACTAAATGGAGTAACTCAAAACCCAATTTTGCTCATTTTAAAGCAGCCTTTTAAAATGTAGTTTGAGTCTGTAAAGTTTAAAAAAAATCAGAAAGCCCAGAGATCTGTATCTCTGCTAAATGAATTTAACATAGCCTATGTTTGTGATGCCCTTTATTATAATAATTTTTTTAATGTTTCTTTTTATTTAAATTATTGTTGTGTTTCAAGTTATGCAAAATGTGAAAATGTGTATAAAAAATGAAAAGAAATGTGACAAGAACTTGATATTGATTTCTGTAATTTTGAAAAAACAATAATAGCCTATATATATAGAAATAAAAAATTAGGTGGATAGATATCCCCCATTTAGCAAAAAAATAAATAAATATAAATAATGCCTTTAGACTGATATTAATATAAATAAATTATATTATCAAACTCAGTAAACACCATACTAATAATCAACGACACGCGTTTAATTGTACATTACGCATTTTCCTCCCAGAGAAAACCAAGAAAACGCTTAATGAGGCTTAATGACTGTATAAAAATGCTTTGTAAAAATAAAAAACACACAATTCGTTATTATTAATAAAACAGGCAGCAGGTTTATTTTCACTGAACACAAATTTGCTTTCTTATGTCATATTCTGGGCTCGTCTGCTTTCTAGTAGGCTATGCTTAATTACTTTAGTGTTTACTGAGTTTGATAATATCATTTATTTATTTAAAATCAGTCTAATGCATTAAGCCATGTTAGCGTTTCAGATCGTCCACGAGGAGGCGGGTTTCGTGACATCATCACGTACAATAAAAGACCCATTTCATTGGCTAGGCGCCAGCCAATAGAACGGCTCGTTTAAACACCCCCGCTCCCGCCCGCGCCCCTTCTCTCGCGCCTCTGAGTTGAAAGTGCACAAGTCAGTTTTGCACCTCATATATCGCGAAAAGAGTAGCAAAAGTCAAGGCGCGAAATTTGAACTTGTAGTGACAGATTTGAGGAGTTGCAAGTGCCTATTTGAGGTTGTACTGGGAATATGAATGTAAGAAGAAGTGCAAATATATATTACACGTTTGTGTCAGTCATTGTATTTTTGTGAATGGCATTTTACACATCTGTGACTACTTGTCTGCAGCTTCAAATTCAGAATACAGGTTTGTGACTATTCTCTGCGAGTACAAATTTCAACATTCAACTTCAGATTCTTATTTTACAGGTTTTCACATCAGAGCTGTGAGTGTAAATTTGAGCATACAAGTACAAATATTTATTGTACAAGTTCTCAAATTCACATCTACGTGCTCTCGAGTTTTGCTACTCATTTACCTTCATACTCCCCGGCACAGGGGGCGGAGCTACAAGAGCTTGTGTCCTTTTACCTCACACACACACATGCACTGAAAATTTAAAAAACTTTTAGCCTTTTATGTTCAAACCAAATATATATAACATTTGTAAATTAGTAGTTTTATATCCATCATTTTTTAAATGATTATGTTGACATTTACATTTACATTTATTCATTTAGCAGACGCTTTTATCCAAAGCGACTTACAAATGAGAAACAATAGAAGCAATTAAACTAGCAGTAGGACAACAGTATGTAAGTGCTATGACCCTTCACAGTACAATCCAACGCAATTAGTTTTTTTTTCTTTAAGTTAGAATAGAGAAGAAAGTGTTAGTATTACTGGATCAAGTGCTGCCGAAAAAGATACGTCTTCAGCAGTTTCTTAAAAACCGCAATGCGTCATGGGATTGTAGTTCTTTCCTTCACTAAAGTTCACAGTCTTGTACCTTTTTGTATTTTTGTCCAATTTTCAAATACTTTTTTGCTTCAAATCAAAGTTTGACATTTTATGATTCACCTCGTTAATGATTGTCATGGTTCATGTCTTGTAATTCTTTAACAAATACTTTTTTTTTAGAATCACAATGGGAAAAAATGCAGCACCACTGAATAACAGGGATGAGAGCTAATGCACTTTATATGATTTAGTTACAATAAAGCGATGATGCTGGCCGATTGCAGAGGGCAGGGCATTCTCATTCTGGAGAGCACGTGATTGGACAAAAATCAGTGTAGTGCAGGATGATGTCATCGGGGTCCGCTGTCCTTAAAGAGAAAGGACATTTCTGAAGGAAAGTGAATTTTAAATGCATGAATCTGAGAAGAATAACACTTTGACCTCAAGAAAACCGCACGTGGACTAACAGAAACTCTATAATAAAAACCCACACATGCACACAAGGCTTCATGCTAATCAGCAGCGCAACAATACATGCGATGAGAATGCGCCCGACCTTCTGAGAGAGATTGAGGGACGACTGAAGCACCGTGACCCCGGCTCACCCCGATCAGCGTGTGAGATGCGTTCGCTTCGTCCCCGAGAGCCTCTTTCACACTCATCTGCTTCATTTTCTCTCTCTTTTTCTTTTGCCAGAGGGCAAAGCTTGTCGTGGAGCTGTAGAGCAGAGCATTTGACGGGAATACTGAACGCACGCAGACTCTTTTCTTCATTACCGAGTCCGGATCGTGAATAGATGGGTGTCAAGGTTCGTGTCATTTGCACTGTATGCTATCGCACCAGCAAAGCAAGAAATCCTCGAGGAACATAAAATAGGCCATTCAGGCCAAGAGGAAAGAGTTTTCTGCGTTGACACATGCTGCCGTTCTGTAATAAGATGAACATATCTCATTTAAAAATCTCTTCCATCTTTATATAATTATACCACAGCCAACGCACCCTTATAAAAGTGGTAGCCAAGTAATATTGAAGTAATTGACTACATTTTAGTCATGACAGCTCTCTGAGTGTTTGGCATGATAATGAGTATGACATTGTTTATCTATTTGGTCTTGCTTTTAAAGGGACAATGTGTAGTTTTTTAAGTATTTTATGAACTAAAATCAATGTCTTTATTCATAAATAATAAATATGTCCTCAGTGGTGTACAATTACCTCTCCCAATGATCCGACTTATCCTTGTACGTGAAGAATTTCTTAACTTTATATTAGGGCTGTCAAACGATTAAAATATTTAATCGCGATTAATCGCATTAATGTCATAGCTGACTCGCGATTAATCGCACATTTTTATCTATTCTAAATGTCTCTTGATTTCTTTTTGCTCCATTATTTTTTCTCATTTTAATGCTCTTATCAACATGGAAAAGTGGATCGGCTTGCTTTGTGCAAATGTTTTTTATTGAAAACAACATATACTGTGTTTAATTTCACACTAACATTCTCACTTGGAGCAAATAATCTCTCACACAATGTAACACTGTCCATCAATAAAAGGGTGAAAGAAATACTGACGAGGTGACGTTACTGATATTGACGAGTGGGCGTAGAAACGCATCAGCGGTGTGTGTGTGTGTGTGTGTGCTTGACCATCAAGTGGTATTTCAGACTGGACGTGCCGCGATGACAGCTCAGTTCACAACGACACAACACACAGATCGCTTTGGTCTTGTCAATAGAACCATTTGGCAACTTTTTAAAAGTAAACTTTACATTCAGGATCTTATTGGCGTCCATTTCGGCGTCTCGCGCTCATCATTCATCCACTCAAACCGTAACGTTAAAGGGAACGCACACCGGACGAGAAGCGCAGCGCCTCGTATTTAAAATTCGAACACATTATTCTCTGAGTGTACACACACCGGCGGCGCCATTCGGCGTTTTTTATTGCTGGCCGTAAACTGAGAAAGTGCGCGTCCGATGTGCGATACGAGTTGTCCTAGACGCGGCTCAGCGCTGCGCTTCTCGTCCACTCTTTGGCCGGTTCGCAAACCCAAGTGTGTGCGGCGTGCTGTTGCGGGGAAACCTCTTAACTGTTAAAAAGACAAGATATCGCAGCGGATATTCAAACGGATTTTTAAAATTATGAATATATAGGACTGACCTGAAGGAAAATGCTATGTCTACTGTAAATGCAGGTACACTCGCTTACTCGATCTCTCACAATACTCTACTATATCTTGAATCAGCAATATCGATGAGATCAGACATGTGTTTGTGTTGCTAAGAGTGGTTGCTAGGGGTGTTGTGTAGTGATACATAGAACCGTTGGGTGAAGCGGTCATAGCCGTGTTTTATCGTGAATAAAACACAGCTATTGACCAATCAGAATCAAGGATTGGAATAACCGTTTTATAATAGATATTATAAAGATATTTTTTAAAGTTAAATCTGTATAACCTAGAATGGTGCTACCATATTTTTTTACACAGCTGCCAGTTTTTCACTGTAGATTTCACTGAATTTTTGTTCCTCATCACATTCTGTAGTGACCGACACAAATTAGTGCATATTTTCTGACAGAGACGCAACGACAACCCGGAGAGTAAAAAGACATCTTTGGGCAAAACAGGTCTGAGGCAAT
This sequence comes from Phoxinus dragarum, assembly GCA_033366665.1. NCBI lineage: Eukaryota > Metazoa > Chordata > Actinopteri > Cypriniformes > Leuciscidae > Phoxinus > Phoxinus dragarum. The sequence continues at coordinate 34,925 of JARPMJ010005598.1, read as the reverse complement.
GCTAAGCTAAGCTAAGCTACTGAGACGCAGGCTGGCATGCTAGCCCGAGCCTGACTCCAGCTGGCGGGCGCTTTTCCTCAGAAGAGGCTTACAATGTGCTGTACACAATTCGGGGCCTTAATTGTGTGTAACAGCACAGATTGGGCATAGTCTGAGGTTTGTCCCGACTGGAGCCAGCTGTATGCCAGCTACAGGTGCAGATGATGCCTGCAGGCACTGCTTAGACGTTCAGGTCATTTTCGACATGTCAGGTTTTGGCGATACAAGTTTTCAAGGCCCTGGTCTTCAGTTGAGGAGCCCGGAGGGATGTTGTTATGGCTCACTTTCTGAAAATATGAAACGAGCAAAGAGAGAGCGAGAGAAATATAGGGAGCTCTCGCACTAAATCTGTTGATTTGTTAGAACTATGTGTGCACTAGTTCAGGTGTTCGCACAGTGTGTCGGTCTGGACAGGATTGGTTCAGAAAACTTGATTCTCATCTTGTTTCAGCACACACACACACACGCACGCACGCACACACACACACACACACACACACACACACACACGCACGCACGCACACACACACACACACACTGGCTGACTTCACACAGTAAAGAGTGCTCGTATTGGCTGTGCCTTCTGTTGATGCGGACCGTGTTAATTTACTGCATATTTTGTTTTGTTTGGTTGCAGTTTTCTGAACTCATGTTTGCATTTGGTACAGTGTGACCCCAAGTCCAACATAAAACATGGAAGTGAACAGTCATTCTGCCAAACAAAAGCAAAACACAGTAACGTCGTTGACAGCACTTCACTTAAGTGTTTTTTTTTTTATTGCCAGCCAGAGGCAGCATTTTTTTATCATATTTACAGAAATGTCATGGCCTCCAGAATATTTTTTTGTCTGAATATCTTAACATACAATATATCAAAAGAAAGAGCGGAGCCTCTGCTTTAAACAAACAAACAATTTTTTTTATTCTAGCTACATGCATTCATGCATTCAACACTTCAATGCATTGTTTGTTTCAACAAAAAGCTGAGAAAATCAAAATACTTTTGTTAAAGACTTCATCCGGATGGGATTCAGATTGATGATCAAAACACACTATTTCGATTGAAATGTAAGTGTTTTGATATACATTTTTGGCACTCATGTTGAAGACGCAAGTATACAAGACCCAAAAGTACCAGGATTTGCTCCAATCAACCTAAATGTGAAGACAACCTAAAACAGAAGAGCCGACAATATCATTTCAGCCACAGACAGGTTTGTAATAGGGCTGCACGATATTGGGAAAATATGCAATATTGTTGTTGAATATTGCGATAACGATATTTCTTGCGATATAACATTTCCCTAGAGAAATGCTATTTTTATTAGCTATTTAAATAAAAAAAATAGCCATATGTAATGATGATCATACTAAAATAATCAGGTAAAATATATTCTTCTGATCTAATTAAGTCTAATTCAGGAAGAAAATATGAAATAAAAAAATAATTGCAGACATTTAGGCCAAAGTGGCGAAGATAAAAATCTTTGTCATTATTTTCTTTGTTAATGAGAGATTTTCTCTTTGTGTTTTGTTGTTTTATTAACATTAAAGGGATAGTTCTCCCCCAAAAATGAAAATTGTCATAATTTACTCTCTCAAGTTGTTATAACCCCGAATAAGTTTCTTTTTTCTGTTGAAAATAAAAGTTATTGTGTAGAATGTGGGTAACCAAACAGTTGCTGGTCCCCAGTGTATAGTTTTTTCTCCAATGGAAGTCAATGGGGACCAGCAAATGTTTGGTTACACATTCTTCAAAATCTCTTAGAAATAACAAGAAATAAATGAATACAGGCTTGAAACAACATTAGAGTGTCAGTGTAAATAATTACAGCATTTTCATTTTCTGGTGAAGTATCCCTTTAAGGACAAGCGGCAGCATGTTTACTATGATAATTTTTCGATATATCATGCAGTTTGTAAACATACACTTTTGCATACCTAATTTTTATAGTTGATGAATCTGAATTATTGTAAATGGGGGAGTGTCTGCTGTTAGTTATTAGCATAATACAGTCCCAAACCCCATATAAGGGCTTTCCATAATCCGTACAACATTTCTGAGTTATCAATGTTGAAAAGAGTTTTTGGATTTTTTATTTTTATTTTTATGAATAGAAAGCTCAAAAGAACAGCATTTATTTAAAATAGAAATCTTATGTTTCTAAATAATAATATTAATACACATTTTTTTTGAACTTCCACTTATTACATGCTTTAAAAGAATAAGTGCAAACATCTTGATGAATCGTGAACATCTGCATCATTGGTCGCTCTGACAGATCATCTGACTGGACGTATGTTTATAGATTTCATTAGTACGTCAGGAAACTCCACATTCAGACGGCTCATCTGATGATGTTCACAGCCTTCATTCTTCAAAAGGCAAACAAATAGACTCGCCGCTTGATATCGTCTTATTGTGGATGCTTCCTTTGGCTTGTGAATCCAGCTTTCTAATTAGTTTTGCTCGTCGGATAAAACTGATGCATTTCATGATGTTGTCCTTGAATTGTGTGAAAGATCACTTCTTTCGTTTGAAGGGTTCTACAGGGAATACAGGAAGTGTTATCACATGATACAACATCAGGCTATTCACTTTCCCTTTAATTCACCCACAAAGGAAAATACATTTCATAAGCAGTTTTTTATTTTATTTTAAAGAATCTTCACATAGTTATTTTTCTTTCTGATGACATTATCATCTGTCAAGGTCCGAAGGAACAAATCATAAAACACCATAAATGTCCATATGACGTGCACTATATACTGAAGACATAATTTACAGAAAATAGTTCCTTGTATTTTCAAATGGCTTGAAAATCTCATTCTCCATAATGCATTTTTGAACTGGTGCATCATGGTTGGTGCAAGATTTGCCAGTATGCCATTTTTGAATCTGAATGCCAACACTTTTTTTTCTTTGTCATTATGCAAAATTCTTCAAAATGAGGAATGCATGAACGGCATGAACATTAAAAGTATCCATTGAATGCAAGTCACTTTGTATACAAGGCTGCCTAATGAATGTAATGAATGTAAACCAACAGCTGTATAAATTTCCTCCATCCATCCATCCATCATCCATCCATCCATCCATCCATCCATCCAATCATCCATCCATCCATCCATCCATCCATCCATCCATCCATCCATCCATCCATCATCCAATCATCCATCCATCCATCCATCCATCCAATCATTCATCCATCCATCCATCCATCCATCCAATCATCCATCCATCCATCCATCCATCCATCCATCCATCCATCCATCCATCCATCCATCCAATCATCCATCCATCCATCCAATCATCCATCCATCCATCCATCCATCCAATCATCCATCCAATCATCCATCCATCCAATCATCCATCCATCCATCCATCCATCCATCCATCCATCCATCCATCCATCCATCCATCCAATCATCCATCCATCCAATCATCCATCCATCCATCCATCCAATCATCCATCCATCCAATCATCCATCCATCCAATCATCCATCCAATCATCCATCCATCCAATCATCCATCCATCCAATCATCCATCCATCCAATCATCCATCCATCTATCCATCCAATCATCCATCCATCTAATCAACTAATCCATCCATCCATCCAATCATCCATCCATCCATCCACCCAATCATCCATCCATCCATCCATCCACCCAATCATCCATCCATCCATCCATCCATCCATCCATCCATCCATCCATCCATCCATCCATCAATTCATCAATCCATCCATCCATCCATCCATCCATCCATCCATCCATCCATCCATCCATCCATCCATCCATCCATCCATCCATTCATTTTAAAAATGAAACATGGTGTTTAGGATGCTGGTGCAAAGCATAGAGGTCTTAGATCAGTCTAAAAAAGCTTTATAAGCCACAAAATTATTGCTTTTATAAAACAATGAAAAAAGACACCAATGTTCAATGAATAGTTTTGCATTTTTCATTTCATTTCACATATTTAATAAAATAACATAGCTCATTAATTAGCATTGTATTTTGTTTCTGGCTACCAAATATAGCAATTTTCCACCTTAATAAAATAATAAACAAAATAAATAATGTGCAATCACTGGTGATATTTTAGTAGCATTGATATACTTTTATAGTTTGGTAATACTGTACTTTACCTTAAGTGCCTTTATGTTTAATACATTATAAAGATATTCAAACGATATCAAAAGATATTCAAACGACATTATAATGCTTTATGTCTTAACATAAATTAATGTAACCAAAGTTAAAATGCATTATAATGTTTGCAGATTCCTTGTTACATCTAAAATTGGTTGTTTGTCATGTTTTAATACATTATACTTATCAAAGGTGTAGCAATGAAGTAGTATTATAACGGTGGTTACAACTATCATGATATCATATAATGCACTTTAAGGTGCATTACAAGGCATAATTAATATTTTATAGTGCTTTTTTACATAAAGTCTTCAAGTAAAGAGTTGCTTATGCATTTTGATAATATTTTGAATTAGATTATTTTTGATATTTTCTGTTTTCATTTTAATTTGAGTTAAAGCTATAGATTTTTTTTTTATTCTCCTTTTGTGTTTTAAAAACAAAACAAATACATTACATGACTGAGTAAATAATGACAGATTTTTATTTGGCTGGACTATTGCTTTATTGTCACAGTCCCTTTTTGTCTCTGCACACAAGCCTTCTCACAGCACTTCTCCAACCGTATCGGCCGGGTCTCGACCTTGTCATTCATCCCCCCAGCGGTTGTTTCAGTCCCGGTCCCCGAAACGAGCTCTTGCCTCAAACTGCACTGCGACCATTCATGAAGACCGAGTCTGTGTGCAATGACACTCTCACTGTTTGCATGCACTGCGAGTAGAAGCGGACGCCAAGTTCTGTGACGCGGAGATGTGTGTGAAAAAGCCACTAACAGCAGGCCAAAGCCCTCCCCTCTCTCCTCAAGGACACGTGAAGGTCACCGGGACCGCTTGGAGACCAATTTGCATTGATCAGCTCACCCTAGTGTTGTTTATCTGCTGAGGTTTCCCACTGCAAACCAACTATAAATCACCTAAAGATTCAATCTAACTGCAGAAAGAAATACAACAGTTCTCCAGGATAAATAGGAGAGGATAAAATAATCTTGTTGAAACTCAGAGGAATAGGTTTTATTTTATTTACTCACCTTCATGCCATCATGTGACGTTCTTCTGTGGCACACAAAAGGAGACATTTATCATTATCTTGTATGTGTTTTTGTTTTTCCATAGAGTGTAAAATGAGATCCAAAAATGACAGAAAAACTTGGATTTTGTGCTATATTTCAATACTTCTGAAGCCATACAATAGTTTTGTGTGAGAAGCAGATTCAAATTTCATCTTCTCCTCCAATGCAGCTTTCAATTGTCATTCATTTTTGATAAAAAAAATGCTGCATTGTGCGAGGATAGAAATGCATGATGCCAAACGACATTGGCATGCTGTAAAAAAAAAATGGCAGGGAGTCATTCCGCCATATTGCTCATTGCACTTTCTTCTCTCATTCACGAGTGCACTGTATATGTAAAGTCTTAGGTTGTAACCAGTTGCATTGTTCCAAAATTTGTAATATTTTAATATACGGTAGGGGGTGCTGTTACGCATATATTATTATGAAAGAGTACAGAATCTCCTGATCAAAACACAGGTGAAGAAAATGCAGAAACAAGTGATATCATGTAATCAGATGCAAATATAATAACGTGATCATTAAACAGCATATAAATGCATCCGATTTAGGCTCAAAATGTTGCTTTTTGATCAAACTTTGCCACATTACCCTCCAATGCAGCTTTCGATTGTCATTGATGTTTAGATAAAAAAATGCTGCATTGTGCCAGGATAGACATGCATGATCCCAAACGACATTGGCATGCTGCAAAAAAATTGCTTCATAGGGAGTCATTCCCATATTGTCATATTGCTCATTGCACTCCCCTTCATATATGAGTGCACTGTATATCTAAAGTATTTGCTTATTTGAAATATGCTACACGGCTCTCCGTGTTTTCACTGTTATACGGTACGCTATTACACATATATTATTATGAAAGAGTACAGAATCTCCTGATCAAAACACAGGTGAAGAAGATGCAGAACAAGTGATATCATATGTAATCAGATGCATAACGCAATCATTAAACATTAAACGGCATATAAATCAAAACTGCATCCGATTTAGGCATAGTCTTTGACAAAACACGATTTTCTCAGCTTTTTGCTCAATATGTTGCTTTTTTATTAAATTTACCCACATTCAAATAATAAAAAAAGAATGCGTTACGCTAGTTATTAAATGCATTAAATCGGATGGTCCGTTTTTTTCTTTTGATGTATTTCATGTTTAGATATCATATGTACAAAGTAAAATGTTCTATGGGCCATGAAACTTTTGTGAATATGATTAAAAATGCTGGCGGGGAAAGAGCGTAAGAAAAAACGCGGTTTGGAAGAAGGCTTGATGATGTATTGACTCAATATTTAAATTTTGTGCAAAAAAAGTTACATAGTGTACCTTTAAGTAAACAATCCCTTTTTTAAACTCTGAAAACAGCTGTAACCAAAACTGTGCTGTGACTGTACTGTGACCATTTGAAAACGATAGTAAACAAATAATAAATACACATTTTGTGAAAGAAAATCCCCCCTGACACGTGTTTTAGATGTTGTTTGCTGCCAAGCTGTTTGTTTTGCTCAATTAATAGTCATATGCTGCATGTTTCAATGGAAATCTGGATAATTACCAACCCAATTAGGTTTCACCTTCACTTGTGGTGGAGATGCACGGCTGGCTGAACAACAGCACCTGTCGCGGTGAACGTGTGTGTGTGTGTGTGTGTCGCTGATCGACAGGCTAAATTCATCCAGCATTGTGTGCTCGCGGCGTGATTTGAGTCCACGCTCGGGTCGCCGCTCCTCAACCTCAGACGATGCCACATATCTGTTCCAGAAACGGGTGAAATATGCATTGTGAGATAATAAGTAAGGTCAGAAGCGCATGTTTACAGATGTATGATAACGAGTGTCATGCTGTGAAAACGGCCCTGGAAACTAATTAACATGCTCGACTATAACAGTTTCATATAAACTTCCTCTCACATGTTTTGCGTCAGCATTTCCCAATGTACTGAACTCTGGAGCGAAGCATCAATATATAACCTTGCATGTGTGCTGGTCAAGCATTGTTCAAGTTCAAACTATTTCAACTTTGACCCCAATTGACCCTTCGCAGGGAGCTTGATTGACAGGTGATCTGACCAATCATACTTTGCCATCCGCCATTTTGTCCGACAGAGCAGTCAGGAGAGTTAGTAGATTAACATGGAGGATGTGAGCTTGAGAAGCGGAGTGTGCTGACGTCTTTCCGCGGTTAAAACAACATTCCTTCTGATGTTCATTCATGTTTATTTGCTGCTATAAATGAACTAGAAGGAAGAGATGATCGGTTCACGAGCAGCTTTAACTGAGGCGACACAGGGATCAGACACATTAAAGAGCCACAAAACGGTATTTATTGTTTACATTTCTTTTTAAAAAATGACCAAATTTGAAAGGTGAGACTTTGTTTAATACGTTTAATATCAAAAGTAAGCTGGTCTGTGTCTGTCAGTGTGTTGTCAGTGTCTCTCTGCTCCACGATGTGTTTTTCACTGCGTGAGAACATGATGTGTGTGTGAGAGCGGCGTAGCTTGTCGGACATAGCGGCAGTAACTAAGGGGGGCGGGTCTTTGCGAACGGTCAATTGCTCCTGACCTTTCGAAGCACAGCAGAGTTGAGGCTATTTTCAGTAGCTTGACAGTAGCTCAGTTGCTGTACATAATGAGTGTACAGTCAGCCAATGTACGCTCAATGATGCTAGAGAATACCCATAATGCACTGGGAGAGTCTCACGGCGAATTAATTCCCGAGTCTGACCAGAAGATGGCGATCAGTTATGTTGTGTTTTTCACCATTGCTTTGGCAAAGCATCTGTCAATCGAACAGAAAACAGAATGCGCTTATCACACAGCAAAGGCTCTGATCTAATTAAAAAGGTTGTTGGGTTTCGTAAGGAAGCGAGCTTGTGTCTCTTATGATTCACGTCCCAGAGTGGTTCACAATAAATGCATTTTTGAGCTCCATAACGTGTATTTTTTATTCCTGTGTGTTCAATTTGAATTGCATACATTTTGTTCTTGCATTGATGTCACATTTAGCTATTTTGCACAGTCAGTTTGAGATATATATTTCAGTATTGTGTCTTTTGACAGTTTAAAAAATAAAACAATACTCTTTGAAATCTTGTCTTGTTCAAAAGGTCTAAATGTCGTTAAAACAAGTCGAGAAGCAAAACTACATAAGATATTAAGATTTGAGGTCAATTATTCAATAACCATCTGCAATCTCATTTAACCAGGTGCTAAATGTGCTTTTAACACACACACTATTAAAGCAAATGCATCCTCTTGGAGGTTCATGTTAGGGACATTTTTTTAAATAAAAAAATATATAACTGCACTCACTTAAAAGCTTATTTTTCCCATCGTTTCAGCAAAAAGTAAACTTAAAAAACTGTGTACCTTTGTCTTGTTGCCAAAACATGGGTCAAAATAAACTTAAGTGAGTGTGCAGTTATATATTTTTGCATTACAAACACACCTGACACTTTTTTGACCTGTTGCAAATGTTTTATTTATTTTTTCCAGTTTTGAGCATAAGCCTTACTCAATGTTGTTGGATTTATATAAAAATAAAAAATAAAAAGGCAAATAAAAAAATGCTTTGAATATTGGTATTTTTGGGACTTTCATGGGTATTCATTGATTTTCAATGCTTTCTCTACAGTATTTCCACTGCAATGGTTTAAAAAGTCAGAAAAATATCTAGATATATTCTCGAACAATTTTGCTTCTCAATTAAATCGATCTTGTTCTGTGTTATTTTATTTTATTATAGTTTTATTAATATTTGAATTAGCTTTTATTTGTATATTTAAATTTGTCTTATTCATTTTAGTTACATTATAAATGTGCTATTGTAATTTTATTATTTTTTAGTTAAAAAAAATGATATTTAGGTTTAATTTTTTTTTTAATCAAATATATATTTCTTTATTTCCAGTTAATATTTTTAACGCATAAACTTATTTCAGTTTATTGCCAAGGCAACATTTCCAAATTTAATTTAGTTGAAGTTTTCAACTAATATTTGTATTTTACTTTACATCAGTTTTATTTTAATTAACAGAAATGTGTTTGATGGTAAAATCCCCAATCAATGTTAGATATTTGTACTGGAAAACGAGACCCGAATACTGATCCAGACAATGATTTGTGCAGTGTGGTATCTGCCGTCTGCTGCAGATTAACAAACGAACTCTTATGGAGAACAGAGAGAGGTAAAGAGAGATAAACTGACCGCGGGATGGGGAGTGAAACCTCAAAAGACAGTAAGAGAAGATGCACAGCATTGATTGGCACCCAGAAGCTGCAGGCCAGACCCGCATCAGCACTAAAGAGTTCGATCAGGAGAGCATTGATGGAACTGTGAAGCGGCCGGGACGTGTTTAATTAATGGCCAGCAGAACATGTCTGTTAGGAGATTAACAGGACGAGACCAGCAGCAAATGGAGGGGTGAAAGGGAAAGAGGACGAATCAATAGATAAATTGAACCTCTTTGGCACCTCGTGTGCAGCGTAACTGCAAGAGTAGCCATGCGTGCGCTGGGCTTTCATACTTGATGGGTTTGCGTACTTCATGGACTAAAAAAAATAAACTTCTCTCTAAATGCCCACTCAGCAGGATATTTGTCTTCATTTTCGTGAAAGAGCATGCATGAGAGACTCTTTTTCTTATTACAGTACACAGTATTCTGAGAAAATATTTATCTTTGTAGGCTATAGCATGTATCAAAAATATACTCCAAGAACATTTTTCTAAGGTTAAGTTATACAAACAAACCATTATTTCTGAATGTACTCAGAACATTCAAAGTAAAAACCTTTCTTCTTGATGCAATAAGGGAATGTTTTCTCCATTTTATCAATGTGTAAGTATTATGGTAATGTTACTTTTGAATGTTCTCTGAACAATCTGAGAAAAATGTTTAAAAATCATTAGAGTGACGTCCAACTAAAATGTTTTTTAAAAAACCATTCCATTAATGATGTATGAATGAATAACGTTTGTGTACCAACGCTTGGAGAACATTATTAATGACCGAGTATAACTTTAAATGAATATTGTATTAAAGTTACTGGAAGAACTTGCTCGTGTATATGTAAAATAAGAAATATTCACAAAATACTTTCAATGATTCTGCTGCAAACAACAATAATTGCAATATAATATAAAGCAATTATTTGGCATTTTCCCAAAGATTTTGTAATTGTATTGCAACTCTTAAAATACATCGGATGAATGCATCTCTAATTTAAAGCTACAATAAGTATTTTTCTTCGCCGCTATGGATCGCTAACCTATTACAATAGCAAAGGCGTAGGTTGATGACGCAGTGATAAGCAGAATGATGGGACTTGTCATCAAGCGGATGGATCTGATAATGTTTATGGATGAGTGAATACATTGATGTTGTTATCATGACTGAGGTGTGAAGCAGACGCGAGTGCTAATGAGAGACAGATCTCAGCGCCACACGCGACGAGTCCCGCGGATATAAAGGAGTAAGAACATTTCATTCTAACCGAACTAACTTACCCGCAAGTGCTGAATAACACTCACACAGGACAGTTTATTAGACGAATGAAGCTTGTGAGGTAACGCAGCACTGTTCACTCGCTCTACACTATCACACTAGTTTGTCTGTATGAGACTAGCAGTAAGCTAGATCAACATTAGCATAACATACTGATCATATTCTAACATTTCATCATGTTGAGCTATACAACATTGATTAGTTTTATGTACATTTGCTCACCTGTCTAATAAAGTACATACTAGAGTGCATACTAGAGTCTCTGTCGAGTGGAAGTTAGTCGCGGACGCTAGCTCTCGGCGTCTCGAAAACGCCACGCTGATATTGATCCTCGTTTTATTCCTCCTTTTGTCCCAAAGTCTGCTTAATGGTCCATAATGTTTGAAAGAAACAACAACAGCGTGAGCGTGCCGCTAGACGTAGCACAGTTGTCCACGTCTGTTGCCATGGTTACTATGGCAGTACGAGCGGAAACCAGGGATAACGTGGATATTACGTCAGTGACAGGCGACAGTGAACAGGGACGAGCCATTATTATTTAAAATTAGAATTTCTCTGAAATTAAAAATCTTTGGGAACTTTTGGGATATTGTAAGTACACAACTGCAGGAAATATATCACACTGTGCAACTTTGGATATTTTATTACAAAATTCGGTAACACTTTACAATAAGGTTCATTTATTAAACATTAGTTAATGTATTAACTAACATGAACTAACAATGAGCAATACATTTGTTACAGTATTTATTAATCTTTGTTCATGTTAATAGAAATAAAGCTGTTCATTGTTTGTTCATGTTAGTTCACACTGCATTAACTCATGTTAACAAGATTTTAATAAAGTATTAGTAAATGTTTAAATTAACATGAACAAAGATTAATAAATGCTTTATAAGTGCAGTTCATTGTTAGTTAATGTTAACTAATGAACCTTATTGTAAAGTGTTACCCAAAACTCTTACATATTGTAGCTTTAAAAACGACATTAGGGTTGGTTTGATTTTTTTGCGTGAATCAGTTCAATTAATCAATTTAAACTAATTTAACAAGTTAATGGAAGTGTCTGTAGTGGCATTTTTATGAATTAAAATCTTTTAATATTCTTCTTTATACTGATTTAGAGAAAAACAGGGTGGAAAACAGGCCTCACATTACGAAGTTTAAAATGATGCTTCATCTGTCTGACCAAACATATTTTTAAGCTGTTGCAGTGGAAATACAGTAGACAAATATGGAGATATGCATCGAATATCAATGAAAGTCTCAAAAATATCAAGATTAAATTCATTTTTTTATTGCCCAGCACTAATACACAGTCTTTGGAATGAAGCAAGGTTATGATAAACCTCTTTGACAGGGACCATTTCCTTTCGATTGCAACTCGTGAGGGAGATGCCAGAAAGTTTCTATAAACCCAGAAATAATATGTAGATTAAACAGAAGAGCTCCCTCTGAAACGGCACATCAGCTGTTCTCCTGAATGATGAAACGGTTCAGAGAAAGGCACAGAAAAAAGCGATTCTTTGACTCTCCTCACTGAATGCACTCGTCCATCACAGTCAGCGCATTTGGTTTTTCCAGAGATGTGCTGTTTGGGTGGCCTTGAAAGTGAAAAAACTGAGAGAAATATTTTCGAGGTCTCTGAATGCAGCTTTAACAAACAAGCAAAGCAAAACCTTCCCTGTCAATGTCAGAGTACATGTAATATTCTGACAGCCGTTTGTTTACTTCATTATCTGGCCATTGATTTTTATCCGATTCTAAAAAGTGAATTCGCATGATTACTTGTTCGATTTCAGGCTCTTTTTTATTGTGTTCGTTTTCACGTTGTTGCGGTCATTGTTCTGTCATTTATTTCAAAAGTAAAGACATCAATTTTTGCCAATGACAATGGAAATTCAATAACCTCATAAAGTCTAACGACAAGGACAAAAAAATGGGTAGGCCTACGCGTGAATGCATCTAATACGCTTTGAGGTTGTGGGAAAAGAATATACATAAGTGCACGGAGAAGGTGACATAATTAATTAGGCTACATAATTTTTATACAATATGACTCACACTTTACGCTGTAAAGGGCATGCAGGTTAGAAGACCAAACGAGTCAATGTATAGAAAAATAATATAGGAACTAGATTTTCTTTCTTTTTTTAACACGTATAAATACGCTACAGTGACTTCTGGAGTCGTTTTTTATTATATATATATTTTTTACTTTCACATCTGAAAATGGGCGTGATGGGCGGAAAGTTTGTTCACTCTTTGGCCATATTGGCACTGACTATTTTCCAAGACCAAGTCCTACCTATTTAATTGGGGAAATCATGAGAACTCAAAAACTGCTTGCCACACTCACATTTAAGTAAAATATTTCAAATCAGCAACAAAATCTGACATAAATTGACGCTGATGCTCCGTCTGAAATCAAATTCTATCAAACTACATTATAGTATGCGGAAAACAATACGCCAAAAGAGTAGTGTGTCCAAATACGTACAATAGTATTCGACAAGTGACCTGCTACTTCCGGCGAGATTGAAGCGTGCATATGATGGACACTTTACTACAGGAGACGAAATATGAATGGCAGTGAAGCAACGCAACTTTCGCTGGTAGGTCACATGATAATGACAACATGGCGAATGTAGTAGGTTAGTAGGCTACCACATTCATGCTATTTAGATCATACTTGTTGTTTAAGGGTCGCAAAGTAAATTCACCAACTCAAACAATTTTCGATTCAGGACACGATGTGACTGTTTTTAAAGGGGTGGTTGATTATGATTTCACTTTTCTAACTTTAGTTAGTGTGTAATGTTACTGTTTGAGCATAAACAACATCTGCAAAGTTACAACACTCAAAGTTCAGAGCAAAGGGAGATATTTTCTTTTAAAGGAGTCATGACCTGTAATTTTCACTTTTCCACGAGAATCAATGTATGTTATGATTGCCTAACGAGTATACACTGAAAGTGAAGCGTTTGTTTACCCCAGGGTTCGTAAACCAGCCCACGTGCACGCGCACTCAAACACGAGATTTTAATTTCTCCCCGTCTTGACGTCAAGACGGGGCCGGATATACCATATATGGACACCGCAGACCTATGCTGCAGGAAGCCCTGCCCCTCTCCCCCTCTCATATCGCGAAAGATGCAGAAACGTAGAGCACACGTGAGTTACTCTGTTGTTGACTGCCAGAATCAACATGTAACTTAAATGTGTTTTCTCTCCCAAGAACGGACCAAGCTGTCAGGGACCAGTGGATTAAATTCGTTTTTAATGACGCGGTTCCTACAACCCTTCCCACTGGCTTAACGTTAGGTGTCTGTGCTAATCATTTTACGCCGGAATCGTTCACAAATTTGAATGTCTAGAAAACCACAACGTGAAACAAGGCAAAAACACCACATGATAGCAAACGTTTATCTCAATAACCACTGTAAGCTGAAAAAAAAAGTAAAAAGTAGACTACATCTCCGTTAATGTAATCTACATTAAATAAAAGGTATAATGTATGTCTCAGTCAAAATGATTGTCTTTACCATTCAGAGACATCTTGATGTAGACGTCCTTCCATCTACTCTACATCTTCCATTTCCAGCTCAGGTTCAGAGTCTGGCTCGCGCATTTACGGTTGAATCCCGTAGGTCGCGGCCAGGTCGGGTTCATTCACAACTTGCGCCATGATGTCATTTTGCTGATGAAGTTACTGGCGGTGTCAACCCCCCTCCTTCCTGCCACCAATCAACGTGCCCCTCATTTGCATTATTAAAATGACCATCCACGACAGCCAAAATATCGCATCAGATCTCGCGAGACAATAATGCCTTCAGAAATAAGGGTCAGAGGAGCTCTGTGTTTATTTTTTTTCCACTTTTCTTTTTTAGAAGGGCCTGAAAGACTATAATAGAGCGTGGGTATCCAAGGTAATACTAGGTTATGACTCCTTTAAAGAAATAGCTTTTTGTTGACTATAACAAATGGCTGGTAGGAACTACACGACATTCCTCCCGGGTTAGTGACATCACCAACCTTAAAATTTACATAAACCCCGCCCCCTGAACACGATTTATAGATTATCAAGACAGAATATGCTAATCAATTACTAGAAGATAACTACACATAAGCTTCATAAATTCATCAACTAACCATTCAGAAATGTCCTGTTGCTTCTACATGTTGTCACTTATTCTCGAGTCTCCATCATTGTCTGACTCCGGTTTGAACATAAAAGGCTAAAAGTTTTCACATTTTCAGTGCATGTGTGTGTGTGTGTGAGGTAAAAGGAGACAAGCTCTTGAAGCTCCGCCCCCTGTGCCGGGAGCAGCAGCTCATTTGCATTTAAAGCGACAGACACAAAACGGTGCGTTTTTGCTCCAAAAGGGACAATTTTAACATGCTATATAAAAATATCTGTGGGGTATTTTGAACTAAAACTTCACACACACAGTCTGGGGACAACAGAGACTTATTTTACATCTTGTGAAAAGGGCATTATACCACCCCTTTAAGGCAACTGGAGTTTCTAACGGCAGCCACGGTGATGCAATGACTTTACCAATCAGCGATTGGCTCTTTTATTTTGAAGGCGGGACTAATTCCACCATATTGTGCGTTGCACTAAGATGTTTCAGTCAAGTCAAGTCAAGTCACCTTCATTTATAAAGTGCTTTTAACAGTATGGATTATTTCAAAGCAGCTTTACAGTGATAATAGAAATTACAGTAACAGATTGTTTGGGCTTTACAGCAGCTCTGGAATAAAGTTATTGTCCAGCTAAAGTTAGTTTTGATTGATTCACTTCCGTTGCGAAGATCATTAGTTATTAACTTTGGGGCCGCTAACACGACACCGTTCTAATAGAAAACCCCTAACGCGATCCGGCCGCTCATCCGCACAAAACAGTCCCTGGTGTCTTGAGAATCCGTTAGCTCTGCGCAAACCTCAAAAACGCAGACGGCGCGCACATGCGCATCACGCGATGTCCTTAGGGATGCCCGTTTGAATATATGTGCGCAGGTGTGTTTCCTTAACAAATTTCCCCTCAACAAACTACTTGTCTTGCCTTATAAATTTATAATACAGAAATTTTGTCGCGTCTGCGCAGCCACTAGAACCAGAATTATCGCGACAATGTTTTATCTGTATAGAGGTCAAGAGAAGGAGGCCTTCACAGGGAGGGACTGCGTTGTCGTCATGTCCAGGCGCAGGTCCTTCATCAGATCCGGATACGGCCTGGATCCGGCGGTAAACCTCGGGATAAACAGAGAGACTAATATTAGTGTAGACGCCAACCTTCTCATGATTTATGGGATGTATTCAGAAAAACGTTCATTGAACAATGTATACAATTTTTTTTTATCTCTTTTTGATAACTTTGAACGAACCTTCTATTAACGTTTTTGAAACTTTGAGAGAACCTTGCCAGGATATGTATATATATATATATCTTTTAGCTGGACAACTACTCATCCATTGTTGTTTAAAAGATCTGTTGAGCATGAGGCACACAAATAACATTTTCAAAACAAGGAACTATGACTTGCTGCCATTGTGGTGTTCAGATGAACTTGGGTTTCCTGTGACAGGACTGCTGCAAAACATCCGACTGGAAGTTCATCCCCAAACCTTGTATTGAGTTGATGTCTGGACAGGAGCTGACAGTCTCTTGCAGAACGGCAGACCGCGAGTACATGATTCAGGCGTGTGCAACTCTCTTCTGCAGATGCAACAGTGACAGGTGCTGTTAACACGAGTCGCAGAGCAATGCTCAGGAACCTGTCAGTGTCAGTTTACTACACACACACACACACACACACACACACACACACACACACACACACACACACACACACACACACACACACACACACACACACACACACACACACACACACAGTAGTGCCGTCAATCGATTAAAAAATTAACTCATTATTCGAAAAACAATTCTGTAAGTAATGTATTATTTTTTCACATTAATGATAGACATTCAACATTAGGTTTATTATAATTGAATTTTTTTTAATTTCCACATATATTAGACTTAAAAAAACAAATCATTTTAATTTAAGTGAACTTAAAACAATCTTCTCATAAACCCATTGTAATATAATGTCATGGCCTTCCTACCCGTCTATCAGGTATATACAGCAATGTAATAAAGTTATCAAACACTTTACAGTCTTAAATGCATAAATTATAAATTAAATATAGGTTATTCCTTATTAAAGCTACAATTTTCTCTGTTACCTTTGTTCTTTGATTAACGTTAATGACATCAACTGTTTATTCTGCTGTCACTTTAAGATCTGCTGCTGCGGATCTGACATTCACTTAAGTTAAATGTTGTTGAGTAATTTCTACTTATTTGAAGTTTACTTTGAAATACTAAATTTCAAAATCATTTTACTCAAACAAAATAAAAATGAATTAAGCCAAGCTTTAAAAATCTAAATAAATAACACAATATATATTGTGAAGATAATATACAGCAGGTGAAACTCGAAAAATTTGAATATGTTGCAAAAGTTCATTTATTTATGTAATTCAACTTAAAGGGTGAAACTAATATATTATAAAGACTTATATATTTCAAGCCTTTATTCATTTTGATGATTATGGCTTACAGTTTATGAAAACCAAATTCAAAATTAGAATATTGTGAAAAGGTTTCATAGCTGTAAGCCATAATCATTAAAATAATATTATATATTAGTTATATATTAGTTTCACCTTTTAAATTGAATTACTGAAATAAATGAACTTTTGCACAATATTCAATTTTTTCAAGTTTCACCTGTAACCCGAACACAGAGACCTCAATACTTGGTGCATAACGGTAACATTTGTTTGATAATTTATGAGCATGAATGTGTCATTTTTTAATAGTAGAAAATGAACTCCAAATGTCACAAAACATTAAGTTACTAAACCTAACAACAAAAGCAATGATAAAACAGTGTAAATACAGCTGGAGAACAGTCCCAGTGGATGATGGGAACACTAGCACCAGAAAATTGAGTATGTTTTACTTAATTTTATAACATTGATATTAATTTCTACAATGTTAAAATAAGTTCTACTATAGAATTAACTCATTTTTTTTATTCTTACCTGAACCAATTTATTCAGATAGAAGTTTTTCTCTGCAGTATTACAGAATAATTTGATCAGTGTGGGAAAAAATACATGCAGAACCAACGGCGCTGAAGAAGTGTGCCGTCACGGTTGCGCTCGATTACATTACCGCATTCTGAGCTGTGACTGGTTGAGATTTCATCTTTGCACATATGTGCCCAGGTCGGTTTATCAGATTTGTGTCTGGAAGCCATCAATCAGACGGCAAACCCGCATGAACCTCCTTAAGCTGAGAGATATTTCCCTGCCTCAACCTACGCATCCTGCAGACCGGAGGTCAGCCGCTAAACAGCACTAGGACAGTCACAGAGTCATGAAGTTTGAGAGTAATGGGCCACGTTTACAGATGAATTCAAGCCAGCCATCACAAGTGCTTCTTCAGGCAGAAATGTGGCGTGTGGTTGGACAGGAACACATTGAGATGGTATCAGCGGGATCCTGTGATGGCTTTTTAAATGCATATTTCGTTCTATATGATAAAATGTGCTTTGCTTTGGCTTTCTATCTTCATTTGAACTAGGGGTTGGTCAATATAGTCAGTAAATGAGTGAAACTACATAAATCCAGGCCCTTGTTATACCTCCGGAGGTACAGTAATAGCATAACGTTTATTGACCCTTCGCAGGGAGCTTGATTGACAGGTGATCTGACCAATCATACTTCGCCATCCGCCATTTTGTTCGGACAAAGCAGTCAGGAGAGTTAGTAGATTAACATGTGAGGATTTGAGCTTGAGAAGCGGAGTGTACTGACGTCTTTACGCGGTTAAAACAACATTCCTTCTGATGTTCATTCATGTTTATTTGATGCTATAAATGAACTAGAAGGAAGAGATGATCGGTTCACGAGCAGCTTTAACTGAGGCGACACAGCGATCTGTCACACACGTTAAAGAGCCACAAAACGCTATTTATTGTTTAAATTTCTTTAAAAAAATGACCAAATTTGAAAGGTGAGACTTTGTTTAATATGTTTAATATCAAAAGTAACCGAAAAGTAAGCTAATCTGTGTCTGTCAGTGTGTTGTCAGTCTCCTCTCTGCTCCAAGATGTGTTTTTCACTGCGTGAGAACATGGTGTGTGTGAGAGAGCGGCATAGCTTGTCGGACATAGCAACAGTAACTAAGGGGGCGGGTCTTTGCGAACGGTCAATTAGACCAGAAAAAAACACACAAACTTTTGTGAATAAAATGCATTATAATAAACTGGTAACACTTTATTTTGATGGTCCCTTTTGAACATCTGTTGACTATAAGTAATGTCAACTAACTCTCATTAGAGGATTAGACTGTCTACTTACGGTCCTCCAACAGACATTCTGTTGTCTATAATTAATTTTGCAACTACATGTCATGTTATTCTAACGCTAACAGTAAACTTATACTCTACTTACACTCTAATGAGAGTTAGACATGGGTGCACTGTTACTTATAGTCAAAAGTACGTGTTAAAGGGACCATCAAAATAAAGTGAAACCATTAAACTTAATTTGCATTGAAAGGGGACGTGTTTGCACCAAAAAGAAAGACAGTGATTTGATTTTTGCATTGAAATACCGCACACTAAAACGGCATAACTGTTTAGAGGATTCAGGACTCTTTGTTTTTGCGCTAGTGTGGCAGAGCGGTCTAAATGAGTTAGAAGAGGGAAGGGGAAGTGACAGATGAAAGGGATAGAGATAAATGTAGGCGGGGTGAAGACGGCGGCGTTTACAATACGAAATGGCACAATCAATTCAGGCCAAAATAAGCACGATTGATTCGGGACTGTAACAAAGGAAAGCAATATCTGGAGGGTTGCATGAGAGAGAATGAGCATGCAAAAGTACACGTTGAGTAGGAAGCGAGAAAATTGTGAAGACTTTGAGTTGTACGGTAAATGACAGACAAAATCAATAACATGGTGTGGCTGAGAGTAAGAGAGAGAGAGAGAGAGAGAGAGAGAGAGAGAGAGAGAGAGAGAGAGAGAGAGAGAGAGAGAAAAGAAGCAGACAAACACGAGAGGCTGCAAAGCCATTAAACAAACAGCACTTTTTTAAACAATTTGCTGTTCAGCAATAAAGTGTCCATTTCCTGACTTCCTTCAAAGTCTTTCCTGTTCTAAAGCTGTTTTTCACCTCACTGAGATCTGCATGACATTTACAAATGCAGAAATAATGCAAAACAAATTAGATTTGTACATTTGTTCCGAAGAATTTGAATGGTGCTGCAGATGTAAAACTCATTAATATGGTACTGGCATGCTGTCAGTTGTTGCCAAGGTGTTGCTATGCGGTTGCTTTGGGCGGTTGCTGGTGCATTGCTATTTGGTTGCTTGGATGTTGTGGGTGGTTGTGGTTTCAAATGTGTTGTGTGGTTACCAGGGTGTTGCTATATAGGTGCTAAGGATGTTGTGGCTGGTTGCTGCTGCATTGCTTTGTGGTTGCCATGGAGTTGCCATGAAGTTGCTAGGATGCTGTGGGTGGTTGCTAGGGTGTGGCTTTGCGGTTTCAAGGGTGTTGTGTGTGGTTGCCAGGGTGTTGCTATGTAGGTGCTAGGATGTTGTGAGTGGTTGCTGCTGCATTGCTATGTAGTTGCTATGATGATGATGTGGGTGGTTTCAAGGGTGTTGTTTGTGGTTACCAGGGTGTTGCTATGTAGGTGCCAGGATGTTGTGGATGGTTGCTGCTGCATTGCTATGTGGCTGATAGGGTGTTGTGTGTGGTTGCCAGGGTGTTGCTATGTAGTTTCTATATGTTGTGGGTGGTTGTCAGGGTTTGGCTATTTGGTATCAATGTGTTGTTTGTGGCTGCCAGGCTGTTGCTATGTAATTTCTAGGATGTTGTGGGTGGTTGCCAGGGTGTGGCTATGCGGTTTCAATTGTATTTTGTGTGGTTGCCAGGGTGTTTGCATGTAGGTGCTAGGATGTTGTGGGTGGTTGCCAGGAGGCTATGGTTTCAATGGGTGTTGTGTGGTTGCCAGTGCGTTGCTAGAATGTTGTGGGTGGTTGATCCTATGAGATCCTATGGTGTAATGGGTTGTTGCTAACGCATTGCTATGTGATTGATATAGGGTATTGTGGGTGCTTTCTGCAGCACTGCAGTTTTACTGTTGCTAAGGTGTAGCTATGTTACACTTTTTTAGCAGGTTGCGTGGAGTTTTTAAGGTGAGTTTTTGTGTTGCTATGCAGTTGCTAAAGAATTCTGGGTGGTTGCTATGGCGTTACTAGGCTAATGTTCTGAATGGTTCTTTTTGTGTTGCTATGCAGTTGCTAAAGATTTCTGGGTGGTTGCTATGGTGTTACTAGGCTAATGTTCTGAATGGTTCTTATTGTGTCGTGATGCAGTTGTAAGGGTTTTTATGCACTAATGGTGCTGTCAGTTTCAGCACCAGCACAGTTTCAGAAAAGTTTGTATATATATACACACAAACTTTTGTTAGATGCAATAATCACAATTCATATTAGATGCAATTAATCGATTTGAAAGCACTAATATATTAGGTTTGATTAAATTGCTATCCTTAATATGAGCAATAGTTACAGTGATGCATGACTTGGCAAACAGCACTAATAAGTAGAGAATGACTGTCCATGCAGCAGTAGTTTGAATCTCAGCGGGAGAAAATTCTCTTGCTGGCAAATTCCACATTTCTTCTAGTTCTGTCTCACTTCAGGCACAAATGAAGGTCGCTCGACTCATTAACTTCCTGGCTGAGTCTGGCTCACCCCCCGGCCAGTCTCACTTTCAACATCACTCACCGCAGTCCAATCAGCCCACTTCATTGATATATATAGAGAGACTGACACCAGAGAAGACAGGAGAGGACACATGAATAAAGAGACTCGACAAAGACAATCAAACAAACAATGGCAGGAGGACGACCTGTAGAACAAGAAAATTACCATTTATATCTCGTCAGTAGTTTGTTTTATAGACAGAAAAAAAGATTAAAAGGAGAACACTGAAGAACAAGGCCACAATAATCTCACTTTTATCTCCTCATGAGATTCAGAAGAGATCAAACTCAAACTATGCACCGATGGACCAAAGATTTACCTCAAAGTCTGCAGAGAAAATATCAGAAATTTCTATATGAACTTAAACTTTCCACCTCAATCTTGTCACAGCTCTTTTCCTACGAAAAAAAAAAAAGCCCATATGACTTATGCGCAATAATTATAAAGTTTAAAAAAACTTTTTCCATACTTTTTTTGTGAGAAACAAAGCAAAATTATTCACTGAAAATCAATGCAGCTCTCTAATCAAATTCACTTTTCTGCACATAAAAAATACTTTTTCAATCCAAACGAGATCTTTGAGATCTCATAGTAGTGGAGAAGATTATAATACCGATTTAAAGCGGTCAGTTTATCACACAAAGCTTTTGTAGCCAGTAGGTGACGATAAGTGACTGGTAAAAAATCTATTTGTCATTGAATCATTCGTTCAAAAACGCTGATTCATCCAGTAATGAAACAAGTGACATCTTTATGAGGAAGTCATTGAATCATTCACTCAACCGATTTTAAAAAAAATAATTAATTTCAATGAATTAAATATTTTTAAATAGACTGTAGCATTTAACATTTTGTCAGAACCTCTTGTAAATTATGTTATTTTTTGTTGTTGTCTATTTAGAGTTGTGAGAGGATCAATCTCTATTTAAAAAGAAATAAAAGAAAAATGGTCATTCTCAATTTATCCAGAATCATGCAGCTGTGTTCTACAAAGAACGTTTTTCTAATGTTATTAAGTAATACAGTTTTATTTCTGAATGTTCTTAGAATGTTCAAAACAACCAGTTTTTTTAAACTTTTTTTCTTCTTCTTTGGTTATGTGTATGTTTAATAATTGTGCAACTTTGGGAACATTCTAACTTTGATCAGAACGTTAGCTAAAGTTCTGAGAACGTTCCCTGATCGCTGGCTATATGACCTTTCATTGTTTGAATAGGAACTTCATAAATATCTCAAAATGGATCCTTTTGTGCTCCATAGACATGTTAATAAATAGCATACAGGTTTGAACTTACATGAGATTGAGTAAATGATTTGCATTTATGCATTTGGCAGACGCTTTTATCCAAAGCGACTTACATTACATTGCAGTTCTCAGTTCTTGCTTTCCCTGGGAATCAAACCCATGATCTTGGCGTTGCAAGCGCCAACGCTCTACTGTCTGAGCTACAGGAAAGCAGAAATGATGACCGATTTTGCATTTTTAGGTGAACTGTGCTGACGTTTCAGTGCCCAGACTCATTTGAATGGCTCTCATGCCGCTTTCTAATGGCCGAGTCAGAATCAATATGGCTTCATTGATTAGCGGGCGCACAGATTTAAGTGCAGCATTGGAAGGGGCCGTACATTGCGTGTGGTAGATAACAGGGAGGCATGTCAGCACATTTCATCAGGCTCATCTCATTTTGAACAGCTTCCAATATTTTCTCAAATTATGCAAGTAAGCGTGCCATATGTTGAAACAGAACACCCTCTGAGGTGCATCATCAAAATGACAAATGCAACTTACCTGACGAGGCATGCACGATGCATCTCTGGTGTCCACTTAAGCGTTTGAAGAGACCGTAGATGAAAAAGACAGGTAAAGACAACAAAATGAGGCAGAAAGACTGAGAGAGAGAGAGAGAGAGAGAGAGAGAGAGAGAGAAGCGAGACAGTTGAAGACATGATTAAATTTCAACATCTATTATAGCTCAGGCTTTGATCCGTCTTCAAGGCTTCTTACTCTGGGCTGTAACGTTTTGAACTTTCCGTCTTAAAAGGTGAAGCTCCGACGGCTGTTTCATCACAGATTTAATATCAATAATTTACGCTGCCCTTGGGGGAGAAACAAAATTAAGTACACTCTCCTTTGCAGGTTAAGAAATTTAAATGAAGCATTGATAAACAGCAGCAGGACAAAAAAAAAAGAAAAAAAAAAGAGAGAGTTTATTATTGCTGTTTGAAGCTTGAGATCCTCAAACGTTCTCACACACTCTTTTCCCGCAGTTCACTTCCCTGACAAAATGTTTAGTAATTTTAACAGAAAAAATCTTGTTACAAAATTCAACAGTAAAAACTTTTTAAGATAAACTATGCTTGATTTAAAGCTACAATATGTAAGAATTTAGTAATAAAATATCCAAAGATCACTTGCACAGTGTGATATATTTCCTGCAGTTGTGTACTTACAATATCCCAAAAGTTCCCAAAGATTTTTAATTTTTTAAGAGAAATTCCTATTTTAAATAATAAAATAGTGTTCACCTCGTCGCCGGTCACTGACGTAATATCCGCGTTATCCCTAGTTTCCGCTCGTACTGCCATAGTAACCATGGCGACAGACGTGGACAACTGTGTTACGTCTAGCGGCGCGCTCACGCTGTTGTTGTTTCGTTCAAACATTGTGGATCATGGCAAGCAGACTTTGGGACAAAAGGAGAAATAAAACGAGGATCAATATCAGCGTGGCGTTTTCGAGACGCCGAGAGCTAGCGTCCGCGACTAACTTCCACTCGACAGAGACTCTAGTATGCACTCTAGTATGTACTTTATTAGACAGGTGAGCAAATGTACATAAAACTAATCAATGTTAAAGCTCAACATGATGAAATGTTAGAATATGATCAGTATGTTATTCTAATATTGATCTAGCGTACTGCTAGTCTCATACAGACAAACTAACACATAGAATAACATTATAACTTTAGTGTGATAGTGTAGACTGTGATAGTGTGGTAGTGTAGAGCTAGTGTACAAGTTTCATTCGTCTAATAAACTGTCCTGTGTTATTCAGTGGAATGAATTGTCCTGATTCCTTAATATCCGCGGGACTCGTCGCGTGTGGCGCTGATATCTGTCTCTCATTAGCACTCGCGTCTGCTTCACACCACAGTCATGATAAAAACATCAATGTATTCACTCATCCATAAACATAATTAGATCCATCCGCTTGACGACAAGTCCCATAATTCCGCTTATCACTGCGTCATCAACTTACGCCTTTGTTATTGTAAGAGGTTAGCGACCCTTAGCGGCAAAAAATAAATAAACGTATAGCTTTAATATTTTGTCTAAGAAAAAGGATTTACTATGGTAAACCTAAAATAATGCTTTATATTCAGAGCTGTTGAGTTTAATTTGGCTGGAAATACTTGCTTAGAAGACATTTTTCAGTTATAGGCTACGTCTTATGACTTTGTTCTTATTCCAGTGATCTTGATGTAGCTTTAATGCGTCAGAGAGTCTTTACAATTTTGTGTTTGAACTTCTGTTTTTGCGGTAGCTCTGTGTATTTCTATGGCGTCGCTTTCGAAGAGTAATTATCTGGTGAAGTGGATTTACTTATTGTAGAGTTAGCGAAAGTCATCATGAGCATTGTAATGTTTGTGTCAGTAGACCGGGAATATTTTAAACCGAGCATTGATTCATAAATCTGTAAGATATTACCTTCATGCTGTGAAAATACAAACCGGAAGACAGAACATGAGAGCGCAGCGCTGAAAAGGGGCGGAGCTACAGAATCTCTATAACTTCAACCACAGATGTCGATAGAGCGCCTGCTATTATTTTTAAAGTCCCCCTGTGGTGAAAATCCAGCTTTTAATGTTGTTTATGTGTCTAGTGGTGTTTTTAATCTGCTTTAAGACAAACCATGTGTAAGTTCATAAGTGGACAGCATTGCTGAGTATTTTCTCCTTAAAACTGCAGTGAACCAAAGACAGTCTCAAAAACACGGTTTGAAATCGCTGGTGTTTCTGACGTCACAAACTACCTTGTAACCAATCAGATCAACGTGTGATCGTCAACCAGTGGATCTCTGAGTGAGTGAGTGGAGGCGGGGCTCGTTTGCATATTCATAGAACCACGCATACTAAATGAGGCAAGGGTGTCGAGTCACATTCAATCTATTTTAAGGCATGAATCCTTTAAAAAAAACGTTAAATGATCAAAGATGAGTTTAAAGGGACAAAATTATAGACTACAGGGGGACTTTAACTTTTTGCTAAAATACAACTTTCTAGAATCAAATATCTTTAAATTATGATAAAACTGTATTTTTTTTATTATTATATTTTAATCAAATTGCATTTAAGTAATCAATTGTATAATGAATACAACGTCTGTGTTTTGTGCTCAACGTTTTGTGCACAACACCAGGAATGTGTATTAAGAAAGTAAATAGGGTCAGTATTGATTTTATATTTACTTCAAACCAGCAGGTCTTCATAGCCTGTTTTTATTTTATTTTTTTTATTCGCTTTCAGTTGTTTCAATTTCAATGTGATTTACAGGCATGAAACGTTGCGTTAGAAAGTCAACAAAGGCAACTCTGATCACAAAGCACGGCACATTCAATTGCGGCAGCTTTAACAGTACAAATGGTGCAAACCTTGAAAATGAACCAGATTAACAGTGAATAAATTATTCCTCTCTGTAGTAAACACTCCATTCCTCTTGGCCGTGGGTTGTTTACTTCACACAGTCCGTTTAGAGAGGAATGAAGACTCCACATTTCGAAACACAGCTCTGTGGTCGTAATTTCTGTCATTTCCCATAAGCTACCAACTAGCCGACACTCTTTGGATGCTCACTTTCATGTTTTTCAATTCTCTATTATGAAGCTTTAGTGGGTAATGCGAAGGGGGACTCAAGGTCCACTTTCTTCTGCCTCTTCTATCTTAACCCCCCTGCCGGGCCCTTCATTCTCAGGGGTATCTGCCATCCTCAATGGGCAATGCCATGGCAGACTCTCTCTCTCTCTCTCTGGCTTTCTTTCTTTCGCGACACAGAATGTAGATGACCTATTCATGCAGGCTTTTATATAAAGGACCCCTACCCCAACATTTAGAGACCTTTAATGATTGATTTTGCACTGTTGCTCACTATATAAGGTTGAACAGAAACGCTTTTAATGTTTTTGTGCACTGAAAAAAAAAAGTAGCACTTTACAATAACCTCTTATTTGTTAGCATTAGTTAAAGGTGAACTATGTAAGATTTTGGGGTTAAAACACATTCTCTTAACCCAGTTTATTGCTCATTCATGGCTTTATCTCCCCCAAAAATGTAAGCATTGAGCCTCCCAGCAGGCATCATTTAAACACAGAGAGCGTCCACTCAGTTCTGTCAATCTCTTTCCAGCTCAACCAATAGCGAGAGTTAGGGGCGTGGCTACTGTAGTGGGCGGAGCTAGAGGGTGTTTAGCCGCTGTGAGGCCATGGCTGTGTCTGAAATCACCCCCTGTACCCTTTAATAGGGCACTATTTGAGAGGACAGCCATTTGTAGTGCCCGAAACCATAGTGGACGTTAAAGTGCACTCATTCAACCCCATAATGCACTTAAATGCAGGGTTGTTTCAACCCGAATTTTGGTAAAATATGGACGAACCCGACCATTGGGTTAAAAATGTTAATACATTTTTTTTAACCCAACGACTGGGTTTGTCCATATTTGACCCCAATTTGGGCTGGTACAACCCAGCATTTTTTAGAGTGCATATGTGTACAACTGATGTCCACTCAACGGCTAGAGAATACCCACAATACACTGTGAGAGTCGTGCCGAATTAATTGCCTGCGTCTAAAGATGACTGACCGCTAAAATGAACGGTTACACTTTATTTTAAGGTGTCTGTGTTATTATACGCTGGGTTGTTTCAACCCAATTTTGGGTAAAATATGGACAAACCCAGCCGTTGGGTTACATTTTTTAATTAAAAATGTTAACCCGATGGTTGGGTTTGTCCATATTTTACTCAAATTTGGGTTGAAACAACCCAGCATTTTTTAGAGTGAAGTACTTTAGACCTCACGTTATGTCAATCACGCTTGCACACTGCCTCCGAAACTTTCGTCCCCGTCATAAAAAAAATCGAAACGGGTTCGATTTTCTGCGTTTTTTGCATCCGTAACAAGCAGTTTGAATGGTGTTTGAATGGTGCTTGGACAATTCAGAGCCACCGAATCACGAATACGAAAAACCGCATACGAAAATTTCGGACTCAGTGTGCAAAGGCCTTTAGGGTAGGATTAGGATTTGGTTGAGGGTAGTTACATGTAATTAAACATGTAATTTATTGTTATTACTATTGTAAGTATACATGTAACATATGTAACAAGGACACTGTAAAATAAAGTGTTACCAAATTAACTTCTCCATCTTTTCTCATCTCATGAAAATTCAGCAAATTTTATTCTGAACTCTCAGTGCGTCAGTGCATGACCAACATTTTCTATGTCAACAAAACATATTGGCTGAAGATTATCTAGAAGATCATTTCAGTCTGAACGGCACATTTAGGTATGAACCTGTCACACTTCACTGTGTGTTAAATAAGACAATTATTAGAATGAGTTTTACAAGAAAATACTATTTCAGTCTTTCAACTTTAACATTTTCACAATGTAATGTGTTATGTGCCGTGTAATTATTTACTAGTAACTTAGTTAAAGTTGTTTTAAAGTAAATCCTACACCCAATTTTGTTCAGTGCTTGATTTCTATCCACATACACTCTAAAAAATGCTGGGTTGTTTCAACCCAATTTTGAGTCAAATATGGACAAACCCAGCCGTTGGGTTAAATTTTTACATTACATTTTTAACCCAACGTTTGGGTTTGTCCATATTTGAGCCAAAATTGGGTTGAAACAACCCAGCATTTTTTAGAGTGTATTTTTGCTGTATTTTGACATGTTGCATAAAAAGTGCTGGATGTAAGCACTAATGTGAATATATGTTCAAATTACACATATAAAACACACTCTAAAAAATGCTGGGTTGTTTCAACCCAATTTTTGGTCAAATATGGACAAACCCAAACGTTGGGTTAAAAATGTAATTTAAAAAATTAACCCAACGGCTGGCTTTGTACATATTTGACCCAAAATTGGTTAAAACAACCCAGCATTTTTTAGAGTGTACAAAGCTGGACAGTGTTTACAAGTGAATGCGTGCTACTTGTGTCATGCCAATTGATGAGGGAAGCTTAAGGCCTGTGTGAACGCAGCGAGAAGAGAAAGCAGTTGTGCCATCTCCATACATTTCCATACTAAATAGCCTGGAAAGTCCTTCCCTCTCTGTGCCACAAACTCTTGTTGGCAGACACACACTTCTGAGCAAACTTGGCGCAGGAGCACAACCTTTCGAACATTCCCGAGCATGCTTGTGCTAAGAAACGTCTCCGGAGCGGCGGATGTGTCACGGTGTGTTGCTCAGTGATCCTGCAGCGCTGTCAGACTTAATGGTCCTATCACATTCACACTGGCAAAAAATAATTCAAATGATAATTATCTGAAAATTGCATCAGTAATTGAATTCCAGCAGGCATACCAGAGGTAGGTGGGTCAGTAACGTGATGCACATTTTTGTGTCTGGACCTACTAAGTTATTCAAAAATACAAATGCAATTCATTCAGAAGACGACTTGAATACACCACTTCTCATCTTAATTAAAATTCATTTAGACGTTTTTTTCTACAGTAAAAAAACAAGTTCAGGGTCTTGTAACTCTCTGGAGATTGTTAAAGGAAAAAAATAAGTCTAATTAAAAAGCTGCAATTCCTAAAAAAATAAATAATTTGTATATTTTTATTAGAGCCGGGACTTTAACGCGTTAATTAAGATGAATTAATTACACAAAAAATAACGCGTTAAATTTTTTTAACGCATTTTAATCGCACTTATTTTTGCACCGCGGAACGTTTCTCACTGGATGAGTTTAGGCGGACCGATTATACTGGAGCAGCAATAGCGTTCATAACATAGACTGTAAAAAAATATGGACGTAGTGTCCGTGACGTCACCCGTAGGTTTCTGAAGAGCATTTTTGAAGCCTAAAGTGGGCGGAGCCGGCCGTCGCCATCTTGGCCTCGCGTCACCGCTCGTCACTCCCGGATAACAGAATATGGGCAAAGAGGCGGAGCTGTGGAAGCCTGGCTATCTGAAACCACGCCCACCTAGCGCGACGTTATGGAGTTAGCTCCAGGTTAGCTCCAATGCTATATGCTACTAGACAGTACGAAGTCTGCGACTGCACAGGGGCTCGCGCTAAAGTGACACTGACAGTTGATGATTAAAATCAGAATGCCAATTAAAAGGTCCTGTTTTTGCCCTTCGAAATATTATAATAGTTAAAAGACATAGCTACAAGTGAGACTGTGTATCGTGATTCTGTACATCTATTCTGCTAGTTGAAAATGTATTATGCAGTAACTTTACAATATTACTGTGTGTGTGAGTGTGACCGTGATTATGTGCATACATGTCAGTCACTCTTTTATTACAGTCTATGGTCCGTCAGCGCGGCATCGCTCGTCAAGTTCGTAGAGAGCATTATTATTCAGTCCATTTCAAATTCTGATTTTGGCCGCATCTCAATTCTCAAATGGGTCAAAACATAGATATATTAAAGTTACCTATGAAGTTCAAGTAAATGCGCTTAGAGATCCGCACTCATTGTGGATGTGCATTTATTATGGACGGAGAAACACAGACACCTGCAGGATTACATCTGACGGCACACAAGCATGTTATAATCTGTTCCAGAGCAACTGTACCGCAGGACGAGTGTAGCCTTTATATCTATAGACGCTTTTAAATCTGAAAACTCCAAAAAGCAACGAAATTGTCAGACATCCATTAACGTTAGTGCATGATGTTCACAGAGGAGAACAACTGGAATACAGCGCTGGTTGTTCTCTCGAACGATACTCGACGACAACGGCGGAATCTAAAGCCGTGGGTGAGGTAATGGATGTATTAAATTATATTAAATAATCCCGAAAAAAAGCACAAACACGGCAGAGATGGCAAGTTCAGCGGCTGGAATTTGCTGAGGTGAAGTGACGGCTAACCGGCTAGCATTTACATCAGCGGGAATCCACCTGTCACTCAAAAGTAGACACACCCTTAATTTTGCAGAACTTTAAATATTAATCAACTAAACGGGTGAGTTATAAAAAAATGCACCCCCCTCACAGTTGTTATGAAGGGCAAAATTAGCTGTATAGACCAAAGCCACAGAGAGAACCAGGCTGTAAACATGTTTTTTTCTGCTGTAAAGATGGGCATTTTAACATGCGGGAGATACAGATTTGACTCCCTTCTGCAGCCAGCCTCAAGCGGCCAGTCGATGAACTGCCGTTTAATTCACTTCCGTGTTGGTTTCAAGAGAGAGACAGGGAGGTTGCCGCTTGGTTCATAACCGTCTATGTTCATAACTTGATAACTACAACAACAAACCACAGTGAACATGAACAAAGAAGCTGACGAGACCGCTTTGGTCGGCCCCGTGGATGGGACATTTTGTTATAAGAAACGAACGGATGGAAGCGTCGATAAGAGCGTGGTTGTGTGCAAGCTGTGCAACAAGGAATTCGGATCGGCTATTGCTACACTTAATGGCAAAAATAGCACTGGTCTGCTGGACTTGGTTGAACAAAAATAAACAATATTTTGTTGCTTAAGCTTATGTATTCAGTCATTATTCAATGGTATACTAAAAATCCATGTGAAAAAAATTACTTCTCACTGTTCTCAGGTCAAATATTTATATGCAATTAAAATGCGATTAATTTCGATTAATTAATTACAAAGCCTCTAATTAATTCGATTATTTTTTTTAATCGAGTCCCGGCCCTAATTTTTATTATACATTATAATATAATGTATATTCATTTAATATAATATAATGTAATATATAAAAACAATATAATAAAATAATACAAGAAAATAGAATAATATTTATATTATTAAACAATATTTAAAACAATATTTTTTGTAAAGCAATTGATTTTTTTTATTTCAAAACCTTTATTCGCCAACTCTGGTGAACAAAGAAATCCCTAAAACAGGAAGTGACATCATTTATGTTCAAGTCAGTATGGTCTTAAATATGTCAGCTTTTTTGCCTTTTTTAATAAATCGGATGGACGATAGGTAGATAGATAGATAGATAGATAGATAGATAGATAGATAGATAGATAGATAGATAGATAGATAGATAGATAGATAGATAGATAGATAGATAGATAGATAGATAGATAGATATAGATAGATATAGATAGATAGATAGATAGATAGATAGATAGATAGATAGATAGATAGATATAGATAGATAGATAGATGAATGAAATCATCAGGAATATAAGATTTTTAAAAACCTCCTCATGCATTTTTAAACGATTTCTCAGTTTTAATCAACCGACACATTATTATTTGCCATTGACCCAGTTATCAACTTCATATTCCCTCCTGGCTTGAAGTGAAGATGTTTTTCAGCATAAAAGACGTGCACTGCCCTTTGTCAAGGAAAACAACAACCCAGCATTAATCTTCTACAATGTTTAACAGTGCTTTGAGAAGATTTGAGAAAGGTTATGATCATTAAAGTGTTGAAAAACTGAACTGCTGAATGTGGTCTATAGCTGACCTGTGTCTCGCTCAAGCATCGGGTCACTCGTGGCAACTCTATGAGCTCTGCAGATATGCACTCGAGAGACACACACACACACACACACACACACACACACACACACACACACACACACACACACACACACACACACACACACACACACACACACACACACACACACACACACACAAAGGACCCTTCCTTTAAAAGGACCCTTCATCTTATACAGTAACTGAAAACAGAAAAATAATTAGGGATAATATACCGTCAGCTAATCATTATTGCAAATAACGTCTGACAGCTTGATCAGGTTTATTTTATGACTGGCCTACTGTAAATTACCTGGCCTTGTATACATAAATATATGACATGAAATATTCACTGGAATTATTTCATTATGTTAGAAGAAAGAAAGAAAGAAAGAAAGAAAGAAAGAAAGAAAGAAAGAAAGAAAGAAAGAAAGAGAAAGAAAGAAAGAAAGAAAGAAAGAAAGAAAGAAAGAAAGAAAAAGAAAGAAAGAAAAAGAAAGAAAGAAAGAAAGAAAAATAAATAAAGAAAGAAAGAAGGAAAGAAAGAAAGAGAAAGAAAGAAAGAGAAAGAGAAAGAAAGAAAGAAAGAAAGAAAGAAAGAAAGAAAGAAAGAAAGAAAGAAAGAAAGAAAGAAAGAAAGAAAGAAAGAAAGAGAAAGAAAGAAAGAGAAAGAGAGAGAAAGAAAGAAAATCACTTGTCTGGGGGAATTCACCAATCAGAATCAAGGAATCCAGAGAGACATGCAGTAAAACATTCATTATACGCTGTGAAAATTATTTGATAAAGTTGTAACTTTTATTAAAATGTAGTGTTATTTTAATACTACTCAGATATGATTATAATTTTTATTAATATTTTAAATTAGTTTTTTTATATTGTCCAATTTCATTTTCGTTAAAGTTTTAGTTATTTTGTTGTTGTTGTTGTTTTATGGTCATTTATATACAGTTTTGTTCATTTTTATCCATTTTTATTTCAGTTTTAGTTATTAGTACATCAAGTTAAACTAAATGAAAACAAGAAATGTTGCCTTGGCAACTAGCTGAAATAAAATAAAGTTTTAAGATTTAAGTTTTGTAAAAATTTAAAAAAATGCTTCTTTTATGAATTTAGTTGTAGTTTCACATTACTATACTGTAAGATGTAAATACAACAGTTTACTGGAGAACATTTAAAGTAAAACCTTCATTTTTCTTCCCAGTGTATGACAAATATTTAGTAAAACTGGCAGGATATTCATTATTTAATGTAAGTATGATAATATATATAAGTATAATAAGTCATGCATTAGTTTTGTTTGTGTCTTGGTTTCTCAAGATAAACGTCAAGATTGTTTTGTGACATCACAAGAGAAAAATAAACTGTGATTTTGAGAAAACAAGAATAATGCATGATCTGTGTGAGCTTCAAGATTTTGAATTCTGTTTGGTCTGAATCTAAACTCTATGACATTACTGGGGGAAAAATCATGTTTTTAGGATGCAGTCATTGGCCCTCATTTATGAAAAGTGCGTACACCAAATTTCCAGCGTACACTTTGACTTTGCGATTTATCAATATGGACGTTGGCGTACGGCACGCTCAAATCCTACGCCAGCTCAGGAGGACGTGTACATGTACGCACGTTTTGAGTTAGTGCTGAAATGTGCAGAAAAACAATTCCTAACACCACAAAACGCACTGACAAACTAAAGATATGATATATTATGACCCACTGTAAAATAAAACAACAACATAGAAATGATAAACTTCAGTGTTTATTTGTGTGTGTTAAGCCCGGCAGGTGCGCACGGACTGGGTTCAGTTTCAATGACCAAAAAATAATTCAGACTGACAAAATAATTAAAATGACATTCTTCTTCTTTTAAATAATAATAATAATAATACAAATAATAATAATAACAAAGACATTCTTCTTCTAAATAACAATAAGCGTCATTAATAATCAAAATCATAATACTAATAAGAAGAATATTACAAATTGTCATGCAATTATTCACATCATCATCACTATTGTACACCCCACTACATGTGACGTCATGCGAAATTCAACGCTAATAGTTTCAAAAACACGTGCTGTAAAATAATGCATTGTGATAGGTAATTTGCTCAACCAACCAGCGATTTAAACTGGATTTCCACCGGAGAAGTTTCTCCGCTTTGCCGTCTTCCGTGTGTCCATGGCGTAAAATGAGGGCGTGGGGGAGGCGGAGACGTGAATATAAAGGGGCGTGTTAATCTAATGACGATCGTTTTCAGCCGCGGCATTTATCAAGAGCAGGTGTTGCGTACACCTGAATTTCAAAGGTACGCACAGCTTCATAAATCAGACGGTGAGAGGAGTGTAAGCATAATCTTACGCCAACATATACGCCCGTTTCGACGCAAGATTGATAAATGAGGGCCAATGTGATTGAAATGGACCATATGCAAAGGCTTCTGTCTGGCTCACACTACAGGAGTTTTAGGCGATTTAACCCCGATTTTCCCTCCCGAGAATCGAAAGTGAGATGAATTTCTTTCTTCTGCTGAACACAAAAGAAGATGTTTTGAAGAATGTCGGTAACCAACAGTTACCTGGTCCCATAGGAAT
>JARPMJ010005597.1:0-61229 GCA_033366665.1 Phoxinus dragarum | reverse complement strand
ACAGATTTTTTGGTAAACCGTAATTAGGAGGACACTAATAGTGTAACCCGTCCGACTGGGTTAAAAGAAAGGTCGGATTTGTCAAGGGACGCCTGGCAAATAAAGAGAACGCGCGTAAAAGAGAAATCCACAGAAAACAGATAAGCGGCCAATATGGGGAAGTCTGAAAAGCAAGCTTGCGAAATTTTGGTACACCGGTGTTTTGTCAAATGAGATAAAATTAAGGGCAGAAATGTATGTAAAAATGGGAAAAGACAATGTCAAGTGTGAAAAAAAAAAAGTTGTTGGCTTGAAGATATTGAGCGCCACAAGATTAAAGATGGTGCGGGAATCAGTTTAACAGAGCAGTGAGAAACAGAAAGGTTGTTGTGTCTGCGTTCAACGTGTGTAAAAGTGTGAAAAGACAATGGGCCCTATCTTGCACCCAGCGCAATTGACTTTGAACACCGACGCATGTATCATTCCTATTTTGCACCCGCGCACAGCGGACTTTTCCCTCCACAGACGCACGTCGGTAAATTAGGAAATGAACTTGCGCTCGCGGGGGCGGTTCAGCGCAAAGAGGAGGCGTGTTCCGGCGGAAAACTTCCATGGTGCTATTTTCCAGTTTTAGAAAGCAATTGCGCCATTGACCAAGAAAAAAACAGTCTAAAGACAGTGGCGCGTTGCGCGTTAGTGATATGGTATTTTAAGGGCGCGTGCTTGGCCATAATGTTAACGCGCATCCATTTGATTCTCTAATATAAACAGATGCAGCAGTTTTCATTTTTGCAAATCATACATTATTACAAGGAAAAATATTAACACACGAGGGAAATCATTGTTGTGTCCGTGAAGATGTGAAAAAGATCTATCTAGATTAAAAAAAAATAAAAAATCTAGATTAGGCTACACATTTACTACCCAAATTATACGCCTGTTTAACCGAAGCTAATTTGGGTGGGTTTCTCCCATCATCCCCAATGTCACTTCTCTGTGTTTTACAGCCCTGACGAGAACGTCTGTTTCCTCGGCTGTGAACCGCTTCTGGCGTGCGCCGGCAAATCCGCCGTTATAGGCTAATAGCGATCCGCCATGGAACAAGCGCGCCGGCTCTTAAAGGGAATGTGAGAGGACGCTCTGATTGGTTTATTTCACGTTACGCCCAAACCACACCTATGAATAATGAAGCTACTTCAGACCAACCCATTTTAGATTTGCGTCGGGCGCAAGAGTCATTTATCCCGCCGGGAAAATAGCAACAGCGCCGGGAACCGCCCACAAAGTTACTTGCGCTTTGCACTTTGACACTTGCGTTTCAGATCGTTAAAATAGGGCCCAGAGAGGTGTTGGCTTGAAGCAGATAAAAGAGTCGATGTAGAATGTATTTCCATATAGTAAGATTGAATATAACGGATAAAAGGGTTTTTATTTTTCATCCATTAGATGGATGCATGACATTAGATGTCAGAAGATTTTTTGTAACAAGAGTTGAAGTAGCAAGCAGCAATAAGGCTGTCTTTGTGAAGGATTGAGATTTGAGTAATATGATATTTTGGTTTCTGTAAAAACAGTAGAGATAAGTAGGACTGAGACAGTAATGATAATACTTGTTGAATCGGCAGACTAACCATTTTGAGAAGAAAAAAAACTGTAGAAAATGTATGTTATGAAAATAAGATTTCTGATAAAATGTATGGAACTATTTATGAACGGCTGTTAAATCAGATTAAGAAATGGTATGAAAAGTGAGGTTCAGATTAAAAATAATAATGATAAGGTATTGAGTATGATTAACAGGGATTAACATGATATAAAGATAATGAATGTTTCATTAAGCAAAATGGGGAACAATTCTATATTTTAGTGGTAAAATAAAGAGTGAAATTATGTTTATTTTTGGTTTGACAACCATTGTCTTTTGAACCTAAAGACTCCAGCTATGCTGGGAGTACAGCAACAGCGCGTGCTTATTCAGCTCGGCTTCCGGATGTTAAATGTGTACTTTCTATTGTAATCAGTGTTGTTGATGATAATAACGAATTAGAGAAATGTAAAGACATATTTTGGAATTCAAGAATGTAAAATGTCGGATATTTTGTTTGATATTAAGTCATTGAGGGAAAAAGACATTGTCTGTTTTATAAAGGAAATTATGGGTCGGGGATAATTTTCCCTGGACAAGTTAAAGTTAAACAGAAACTTTGTTAAAACAATTTATGCATTTCCGTGCAGAAAATTAATGTTCTGCCAAAAATAATGATGAAGATTATGATTTGGCTATTGATTGAGTCCGCCACTGGTGGACTGTTAGAAGAATAGAGAGAACTGCTTATCAGCTCTGTTTACATTCTTGAATGGAACACACTGCTTCAAGTGTGTGCAGTAAGTTGGAGCTGTTAGAAGGGGACAGAGAGATCGAACTATAGGCAAGGGGACAGAGAATGTTTTAATTGTGGTCAGTGGGGTCATTTAGCAGCAACTGTAAATGACCACTCAGAAAGGTGTAAAAGAAAGTTGATGGAATGTGAAAGTGACGTGTATTAATGTGGGTTTGAAAGTAGAACAGGATTTGAAGACGATATTAAAGTTTTCGTCTGAGAAAGAACTAAGAATGTGAATGCAGTGCCAAGGAAAGTGAAAAGAATGTGCAAGTAAATGAAAAGAAAGTTGAAAAGAAAGTTGATAGATGGAAGTCGTAAGTAGATTGAAAGAAAAAAGAAAGTTGAAAGATTTAAGTCGTAAGGAAATTCTTTTAAAAGGAAAATAACTAAAGTACCAGTAAATGTAAAATTACGGATAAGAAAAAATATTTGTAAAAGTAAAGATAACTAAAAAGATGATTGTCTTTTAATGAAACGCTTAAATTTTTTTTTTGCAGATTGTAATTGAGAATCTGACAACTAAAATTGAGATGTTATAATGAAACGTTATTGAGAACTAGAATATCTATTTGTATTTAAGATCAAATAAGTAGAAGTAGCACTGGGTTGCTAAATGTAAAAACAATTTTGTAGAAATGGATCTGATTAAACAAACAGCTTGGAAATTGACCATGAAGGAAGAAGCTGATGTTTTGGTTTCAAAAGATAAGCTTGGGACTTGGCTGAAACTGTATGACAGTCTCAATATGAGTGGAATTTGTAATGTCTAAATTCCCTGTATGAGTAAAAGACAACTATAAAATTATTTTAATATTGAAAACGTATGTAATTTCTAGCAAAGCAGCCTTAAACTGGGCTAGAATTAAAAGATAAAGTAGCTAAAGTAGAGAATGTTTAGTATGAGAAACAGTGTACCAAGTCCTGAAGTCTCTCTCTCATTGAATGTCAGAAGGCTGTTATCTTAGCCTGTCATGACGTGTTTCAGCTGAAAATTATAGCATAATGAGATGTTAAAAGAAATCATGTTAAAGGAAATCATTGCCATTCAGAGGGCAATTTGTACTTAAATATTTTAGATTTATAAAACTGGATGACTTTAAAGAAGTCTTTAAAATAATAATGTAGACCTGAATTGAAGTGACATTTTTGTACTTGTTATTTTAGGACCAGTAACGTATTTGTCTGATCTTAGCCTTCATCATGAGACAGGACCTATGACCATGGCTATAGATGTACACTGAATAGACGGATGTGAATAAAGTTCACTGAGATTTTGTTGATTCGGAAAGGTCTAACAGATTTGTTATTAAATACTGTTGTTATTAACCTGTCTCCCTTTAACACTATTAGGTGATTGTCAGTCCAGATGGAGGTGACTCTTGAATGTGCCTTTCATAAGCTCCAGAAAACAGCTGAGTTCTGTTGAAGAAACTGATTGGGAATGAGCGGGTCATCAGTGGGTACGAGTGGCCTACCCAACGACGGGGCAGATCCTTCTGGCCAGGGGACTATACCTAAGGCAGGGAGGTCACGCAATAACACTGGACACCTCCGGATGGAGGTGTTAATATGTGAGAAAGGTATGAGAGTTGAACCCTGATTACTGGAGGCCAACTGGGATCAGCAGATCATTGGGAGGTCAGATGCTTTGTGAGGAATCGCGATGGTCTGACCCGAGAGAATGTGAGTTCCTCTATACCACTCACCCGAGAAAAACCCCGCAAATCACTGTATGGCTTGTTTTCAATTGTGACAAGTCTGATGGAAATTATAGATAAAAAGCTAATGTGAATGTGCTTTCAAGAGTCAGCTGAGACCATGAGGTGATTGTCCTTATTTGTTGGGGAGACAGTAACATAACTTATAAATTTATATCAGGAACATGATGTTGGTTGCCTTATGGGCAAGGAAAATTATAGAAGTTGATTTCGAACTAATATGTCTATAAGATGGTTTTAACTCCTGAAGATCATGAGACATGGTGGGGACTAAAGATTAAGACAGTTTTTAGTAGAGTTTGGATAATAAAGGTGAATTGAGAATTTATACAAGTATTCAAACTAAAGACAATCTTAGGAATGCTCATAGCATAATGTATTTTATGATTATTGTAATGGTTCTAATTTGAGTTAAACATTTGTATATTAACATTTGTGAACTATTAAGGGTTCTAGACTATGATTAATTAAGTTTCAGTCTTAGGAGGCTGTTTGAAAATATTATTTGTGTGAGAGAGACTGCTGAGTGGAGGAAGGGATTGGGACGCTGTTTGTCTTTCTGTTATCAGGCCTGGTAAGGCAAGCTTAAACAAAATAATGATAATAAACCAAAACAACCCAGCTGACTTTTCTAAAGAAAAATGAATAATGAACAGATAGAACATTTGAAACGGGTTTAGAGGCCAAATTTCAAAGATGTAAAATTATATGAAAGCTACAGGAGAATGTGAAGTTTAAATCTAATTTGAACTTTAAATATTATACTTTTAGAGTTAATATAAAAAAAAAAAAAAAAAAACGAACATTGTAAATGAGCAGTTGACCTATGTGTATCTAGCATGAGTGTGTGTGATGGTGACAGCACTTTATGTCTTGTAGGTGTTAGTTTAGGGCAGCTATTCCGCCTGAATAGTGAGTATATTGTGTCTTTAACCTCTGGAGAGTGTTTTATCATTACAGATGGGTTAAGGCAAGTGACAAATTGTAAAGAAGGCAAATGCTGAGTGTTGATTGGTCATCACGCTCCGTCTGGTAGTAATTACTTTTGTCATTTATGATGTGGATTTGAATTACTTTTGGATAAGTTTAGGTATTTATATAAATTGGAATTGTGGAGTGGGTTGAAATAAAAGAAGATGTTATAGATTTGACAGCAACAACAAAGATGTGAAATATTGGCTAAGTCAATAGCAAATTATGCAGAGAGCCTTTTATGATTATTGTTAACGTAAGCAAAGAATGTTTTTGTTGACTGACATTGACCAAGTCTGTAAAGCACGACCTGACCTGATAAAAGAAACTAATGATGACTTTAAAAATGGTTGCGAGACAAAACAACAGGCCTAAAAAAGCAGGATAAGGGGTAAGACTGAGGGCTGTTTGCCCTACAAATACTTCGATAAGAAAATGAAATTGTGGCTTTAAGTGAAGAATGTAATATTTTTGTTTCAGAGACAGAGAAAGATGTCTGGAGGAAATTTGTCTGAAGACACTATGTTAAATGTTATGTTAAATTGATGATCGAGTTGTGTCGACCATCAAAAGGGGGATGGTATAACAATTGCCAAATATGAGTTATTAAGGGGTAATCGGGTAAAGCCCTGAAAGAAGCCTTTCTTCTGCCTAACAAAATTGCTGTCTGGATTGTTTCAACAGGACGTTTCCAAGGGCATCGAAGGCCGTGGCAGCATAGTAGACAAAAGAGAATACGTACTTT
This sequence comes from Phoxinus dragarum, assembly GCA_033366665.1. Taxonomy (NCBI): domain Eukaryota; kingdom Metazoa; phylum Chordata; class Actinopteri; order Cypriniformes; family Leuciscidae; genus Phoxinus; species Phoxinus dragarum. Next base: position 55,431 of record JARPMJ010005597.1, on the reverse strand, counting down.
ACTATCTGATAATAACCTCAAAATTTGTTTTTCTTTACAGAGAGCATGCAGAATTGGGAGACAGGGCAAAATGTGTTGAATAATGGCTATGGATGAATTTTGCTAACTGTCCTGGCCTGATTGTTATTATTGTGGCAGAAAGGTGCTACACCTTGTACAGAGCATAACCTAAAATTTTCCTTTTGCAGAATGTCAGGATGGATTGCATCGAGCTGAACTGATTCTGTTTTCCAAATGTATGAATATTGACTTGTGAACGATATGTGTTTTTCAGGGGAAAAGGACTCTGACTCTAATAAGCAAGAAATGTCTAATGATAATATGTTTCAGGTTGTAAACAGATGGAGAAAATTCCACAGGTCACACCAAAAGGGACGAGGGAAAGACAAGCGGTCACTAACAAAGATACTTAAGGTCTCCATTCACAGGTGACAGCAAGCAGGAAATGGTTTATTCCAGTGGGGGTGTGGTTTTGATCTCAGGAGATCAGTGTGACACCTGGGTCCAAGCCGCTCACCTACACCAACATGCCTGGAGGATGTGGACCAACTAATGAATTAAGAATGTGGTTTTGTGATGATTTTGAGGATTTTATCTGATTATATTGAAATAGGCCTTAGTATTGATGTTGGTATATGACAAATGATTTGATTGGTTACTGATTTATTAGAAAATATTTAAGGTAAATGTTTTCAGGAAGAGAAGATCTATTAATTAATGTAAATTATAAGGATTATTATTGAAGCTGATTAAGTAGAACCACTGCCTGATTGAATTAAAAGTAAAAGAACAAAATATGGTTAGGGAAATGGACATGGGGAAAATGTTGAATGTGTAGGAGTTATGATTTTATGTGTTATTCTGATAATTTTGTTATTCATGGGAAAATGACAGTCTATCCGAATGGTGTTGGGGATGAACAAAATTATGCAGATGATTAGAGTAGTAATTCAAAGTAGAGATTACAGTTAAATGTGTTGATGTTTTCTTTTCTTTTCGAGAACGATTGATATGTGAAGAGGGTTAAAAGCAGCAGTCATCCGTGTTACGAGATGGCGTACAAGGACAGGGTTTTGAAACTGAGGGATTTTTTTATTTTTTTATTTTATTTTATTTTTTATGCTTTTACCATTTGCATTTTATCTGTTTGTTTTACTACTGTGTTATAACTATTTATTCCTTACTAGTGTGACTGAGGGTCTGCTTTGCAGGAGCTCGGGAACAGTGTTTCCCAGTTTAGCCCGGCATTAGTAAATTGTTTACTTGCTTGCTAAATAATTACGGGGCTTTCCCCAACAAAAACAGCCTTATGCTTCTTCATTCTAAACTTTTTCTTCACAGGTTCAAGGGGAGTGATCTTTTATGTGATGTAATGACTTGAACCTGCATTTATTATTATTGTTATTATTATTATTATGTTTGATTAATAATTATAAAAAGTGAGGAGTTGTAGTGGCGATTTTATGATATTCATTGATCTTTAGTAAAATATAGATGATTCAAAGAATGTCACATGTGTGACTCTCACTTGTAGTGAGAGAAGATTCTTTTTATGTACCTGGGAAGGCAGAAGGGAGAGACACTCCAGAGAACAGACAAACAAGGACCTCTGACCTAGATGTCAGAAGGCCATTTGGTGAAGGAGGGCTTAGTCTATGGAAAACTACTGGTAGGATGGCTCTGGCGGAAGAAGGCCTTGGAACGGAGATAAAAGCGGGTTCAGTCTGTCTGGGGGGTGTGTCACTCTTCTGCACAGGGTAACAACTGTGTATTAGACTGCTCCTATTCTTGCAAGAATAAATACTTCTATTTTATAATTTGACTCTGAGTCTCCCTTACGCAGTGATGTTTGTTTGATGAATTTTTGCCACAACAATCCTTTTCCTACTTAGCACCAAAACTTTGGAACAGTCTTCCTACCATTGTCCGGGAAGCAGACACACTCTGTCAGTTCAAATCTAGACTAAAAACACATCTCTTCGGCCTAGCATACACATAACACATTATAGACTTATAATTAGGCTGCATAGTTTAGAACAGCCGGGACCGGGAACACTTCCCGTAATCCTGATGTACTTGGTACATCATAAGAAGGATGGCGTCTACGCTAATATTAGTCTCTCTGTCTATCCCGAGGTTTACTGCTGTCCACCGGAACCAGGCCGTATCCAGATCTGATGAAGGACCAGAGCCAGGACACGACGACGACGCCGCTGACCTGAAGTGTCAACCAGTCTCTCCTCCTCTCCACTCCGACTTCAACCAACCAGAACTGGACAAATAGTCTGATTCATTCTGAACTTCATACACTGTTCACTCATTGGCCAGAGGAGAACTGGCCCCCGACTGAGCCTGGGTTCTCCCAAGGTTTTTTTTCTCCCTTCTGTCACCTGATGGAGTTTTGGTTCCTTGCCGCTGTTGCCTTACCTTCTGGCTTGCTTAGTTGGGGACATTTAATATTCAACAATATTATAGATCTGCCTTAAAGGTGGATGATGATGAAATTATTTTTTTGTATTTTCATGTTATCACTGTGAAGCTGCTTTGATACAATCTGTATTGTAAAAAGCGCTATATAAATAAAGATGACTTGACTTGATGCAGTTAGCCAGCACCGCCCCGTGGCCAGTGCCTCTGAGGAGAGATCTCCTCTCTCAAGCAAATGGTTCTATTTGGCATCCTCACCCGGAGCTATGGTCCCTTCATGTGTGGGCCATCAACGGGTATCCGCTGACCTCCCTCAGGGAGTGTTAAACACGATCACACAAGCTAGAGCTCCGTCTACGCGATGGCTCTATGCGTCTAAATGGTCTGTTTTTTTCTGGCTGGTGCACGTCTCGCGGCGTGTCACCCCCAGACTGCGGAGTGACAGAGGTTTTGTCCTTCTTACAAGAGATGTTGGATAGCGGGAGATCCCCTTCCACACTCAAGGTATATGTGGCGGCTATAGCGGCTTTTTCTGAAACCGCACACGGCCAGTCCATAGGAAGGAACGATTTAGTCATTCGGTTCCTTAAAGGAGCTGGGAGACTTAATCCACCCAGACCTCCCACAGTTCCCATTTGGGACCTTTCCACGGTGCTGGACGCCATGAAGGGTCCTCCTTTTGAGCCTCTTCAGGAGATTGATATGAAACACTTGTCGCTCAAGACGGTGTTTCTCCTGGCTCTCGATTCAGTGAAGCGCGTTGGGGACTTACACTCGCTCTCAGTGAGCGCGTCGTGCATGGAATTTGGGCTTAATGACTCCAGAGTCGTGCTCAAACCTAAGCATGGTTATGTTCCAAAATCCCTAAACACACCGTTTAGGGCGCAGGTTATTTCTCTGTCTGCCCTTCCGGTCATCGGGGATAATATGGACGAAAATTTCATCTGCCCAGTGAGGGCATTGAGAGCTTACGTGTCGCGCTCGTCTGCTTTCAGACAGACAGAGCAGCTTTTCATTTCGTTTAGTGGGCGTCTCAAGGGACTGGCCACTTCGAAACAGAGCCTATCCAGATGGATAGTGGACGCTATAGCTCTAGCTTACGCATCCAAAGGCATTCAGTGCCCTTTGGGTGTTAGGGCGCACTCCACGAGAAGTATGGCTTCTTCGTGGGCTTGGTCGAGTGGGATTGCCTTACAGGATATTTGTATGGCGGCAGGCTGGGCCTCACTGTCTACATTTATCAGGTTTTATAACCTCGAGGTACCCGCCTTACAGGCCAAGATATTATCGGTTTAAATAACCGTATTTGTTAGACTGACATTTCAGTCGTCAATTATGGCATTATTATGCTGAAACTGCTAGGCGCAGTTAATTCTGTACTGATCTGCTATGCGCAGTCTATTCTGTACTGATCTGCTAAGCGCAGTCAATTCTATACTGATCTGCTAAGGCAGTCATTTTTGTGAGAGATGGTGGTTAGAGCTAGCCTGGGAAAACCCAGACCACTTCCGGCAAATTTAGATTTGCTCTGCAAGTGGGTCTGGCAAAGAGCCCATTGAAACCCATTTCCAATCCGTCGAAATCGCGGCACCAATCAGAAACGTTGGGGCGGGCTTTACACGATGACGACAGAGCAGAGACGGTGACGCAGATTTTGTACATTACAAAGATGGATGCCGCCGTGGAACATCACAACATCACTCGTTCGAATCAGCTATCGCGTCTGTTTCAAGCGATTTAAAATAGTAATTTTCGTTAACACAAACAGAGAATTGCTGAGAGTCTCGAGATGTTTCTCCGTCGCTCTGCATACGTCATGTCATTCATCGCTCTGATTGGTTTTAGATATATCCGACGTCCGTTGGTGACGCCCCTGTGGAAATGAATTGTCTATGGAGCTTTGCCAGACCCTTACTCAGTTACAACTGAGAGTGGTCTGGGTTTTCCCAGGCTAGGTTAGAGCCCACCTCTTTCAGGATTCTCTGTGAGTCCTACAAGTGATTATGTACTATATGAACCCCAGCTCAGTGCTCTCGGTCTATGGTGTCGGATCACTGCACACACGGCGTCTTACAGGGTGTTCCCCAATGCGTTGCTACGACAACGCAGTACGAGAGTATCTCTCGTAAGAGAACGTACTCGGTTACTAACGTAACCTCGGTTCTCTCTAGAGAAAGGAACGAGTACTGCGTTTCCTGCCGTGTATGCGCTCTGGTTGTTTCGCTGTTAAAAATCAGAGTTCATAAGCCTGTGAGCGAAATATATAGCCCTAAGCCACGCCCGTTTCATTGGGTGTGACGTCACTCAAGGGCTCGCATGATTGGCTTAAGCTTTTGCCGCACAGCAGCCAATAGGCGCGCGAGCTGTCTCGCCTAGGTCTGTATGCTGTGGCAAAGCGTTTTACATAGATACAAAATTAAGGATAATTTTTGCTTCAGTATTCTCGTGGAAAAGGATTTTCCCCAATGCGTTGCTACGACTGCCCAGTGTTCTTAAAATGGCAAAAAGCTGCTATTTTGGTGGCAGACCAAACATTTTTCAGTACTCTACAGCAGATGTCTTCAATCCTGCTTCTGGAGGGCCACTGTAATGCAGAGTTTAGTTCTAACCTGCTTCAGCACACCTGCCTTTGTATGTTCAAGGGATCCTGAAGAGCTTGATGAGCTGATTCAGGTGTGTTTGATTCAGGTTGGAACTGATTCAGGTGTGTTTGATTAGGGTTGGAACTAAACTCTGCAGGGCAGTGGCCAGTCGCACGTAGGTGTAGAGCACTGCTAGCCAATAGGAACGGAGGAAATTCCAGGGAGGCGGGCCAGAAATAATGCACCAAATTAGAGGTTTGATTCCCGTCTCGGCCACAAATACCATAAACTGAATTTGTAATAATTTTTTAATCTAGATACACTTAAAGTACGATTAACATATCATAAAAGAACTTTGTGCACAAAAATGAAATAAAACTTTTAATATGTGTTCTTGTATAGGATGTAAAAAATGTGCAATTAACTTAATAAACATTTACATTATAATAAGGTATAGTTATCTTTAATATTGAAAACATTTGAATGTGAATAATTGAAAAGAACATTTTGATAATGTTTTATACCTTTATTTGAGATATTCACATTATATTTGTATAACTATGTACAGAAATCCAATATGAAATATAACCAATAAACACCAAATAGTACGTTTCTTGTTTTATTTATAGTACAGTTATATACATAATATTATATAAAACTGAAAAAGGTAATGTATTAAATACTTATAGATTAAACAACTACTACAACAACATTAACAATATAAAATCTAAAAGTGTGGACAACACAGGAAAAAACAAATATTTTAAATTAAATAATTATGTACAGAGTTCAATACTATTATTATTTAGTGTTTACACATCTGAGCAAGATAAAATAATGCAAGTCAATAAAATTAACTTTAAAAACACACTAAAATACAATGCAACAAGGACAAAACTATTGGAATTTTAGTGAACAAATTGGAAAAAATTTAACAATTTAAAATTATAGATTAAACAACAACAACATCAATAATAATACAATCTAAAGTTGGTGAGAACAGGAAAAAAACAAGAAAAAATATTTTAAATTAAATAATTATGTACAGAGTTTAATAGTAACAGTAATTTCAGCAAGATAAAATAACAATGGAAGTCAATAAATTAACTTAAAAAAACACACAAATACAATGCAATACAATAAAATACAATACTTTTGGTATTTTAATGAACAAATGGAATTAAATGAAATATTTAAAATATATATATTAAAAGTGCAGTAATATGTTTATACATATATGCATAACATTGTGCAAGGAATGTCTTTGTGTTATAAAACAGTATTTGAGGTCTGGGCATGTAATTTGCCAGTGAAGTCATTTTTTCTTTTCCTCAACCCACCTCTGCTTCTCAGCCTCATAGAATGGAGACTGCTGAAAGTCTCTCCATGACATTTCTGCACTCATTCCCTTTGCCTGATAAAGGGAAAACACTTTAGCAGGACAGTAAATGTATTTGCCTGCCACTCCAGGGAAACCAGCGTGAATATGAGGACTGTTGGGTCCTTGTTTCAGTGGAAGGTGGCAGAATCTGCACAGGCGACCAGTAGGATGCTCTACTACTGACTTCCTCTTGCTTCTCTCCTCATTCACCCTCTTCATTTCTGCCCCTCTCCGCTTAGAGGCCTCCAGTTCCCGCTGAAAAAAAGGAGTCTCTGCAAAGTCTTCAAAAGGCATTCTGGGGTTGGTCAGGCCCTCTGCTGAATATGTGTCAAATACTTTCTTGGAGCAGTAGAAGTATTTAACATCACCACCTTGATAAAATAAATGTATTGAGGTGCCATCACCCATGTATCGAGACTTAGGCTGACCACAGGCTAAACAGGATCGAGTGTGCTTTTTTTGCAGCATATGCTGTTGTTGTTGCTGCTGGACTGCCTGCTGCTTCTCTATGATGTCCTTCACCATCTTCTCAAGCGCTGCCTGGTCCAGAGAGACAGCCTCAGCAACACTCTTTGCAGGTGGATTGACTGGGGCAGGTGGCAGTACTGTCACTGGGACACTGATGGTTTCACTGCCTGAGTGAAGACGCTGCCATAACTGCTGTGTCTCCATGAGCTTTTCTGGGCTGGTGTTGAGTGAAGCATTGGTGTTCTTTTTTTTTAGCAAGGTGTTTTATGTACCTGCTTATGTGCTGCTTTGTGGTTGAGTGCAGAAGGCTGTTGGGGTCAGTGCAGGCACTCTGTACCATAGCAGCATATTCAGCATCCACCTTTGTAAGGAGGTCCTTGCTCCCGTGGTGCTTGGCCAGCAAACCATCAATGGCATTTCTCATTGGATCTGTCCATCTGTTATGGTCCAACACAAAGACTCGACCACCTGTCTTAATGGGTCCAGTCCGAGCAGCACAGGGAGAAGCAGCAATAGGCAGTGGTGGTGTGCTTGGCAGTTCTAAAAGAGATTCACAAAATTATTAAATGAAGTATTTCTGTTTTGTGTGCATAGATTGGGCAGACAGATTACACGCATTGATGTATGAATAATATAATTACCTGCATCTAAAATAAACTCCTCAGATGTGTGTTCCTTCACTGTCACAGCACTCGGACAGTGAAAAGTCACAGTCTGTGGGGTGGCCTCTGGATCAGCAGCAAGAAGGGTCTCAGCAGAAGAGGAATCCTCTAAGCATTTCTGAAATTGAGCAAAATGAGAGTGATATGCGATTGAGAATTATAAAGTATTTGTTTTATAAATCAAAAGTCTGTTATTAAGGTTTTGTGGGCAGTTTTTTTTGGACCAATCAGTAATACCTCCATTTTATCTGAATTTAATAGAAGAAAATTACACGTCATCCAATATAAAATATTGGATGACGTGTAATTTTCTTCTATTAAATTCAGATAAAACGGAGGTATTACTGATTGGTCCAAAAAACTGCCCACAAAACCTCTTACAATACAACCTTAATCTAGATGGACGTCCTGTTACTTTATCCTCTACAGTAAAAGACCTGGGTGTTATACTAGACCGCAACTTGTCTTTTGAAAATCATATTTCAAATGTCACAAGAACAGCCTTTTTCCACCTTAGAAACATTGCTAAGCTACGTAATATGCTATCAGTTTCTGATGCAGAAAAGTTAATTCATGCATTCATGACCTCGAGACTAGATTACTGTAATGCTCTATTAGCTGGTTGTCCTGCATCCTCCGTAAACAAGCTACAGTTAGTCCAAAATGCAGCCGCTAGAGTTCTTACTAGGTCAAGAAAATATGATCATATAACACCAATTTTATCATCTCTACACTGGTTACCTATTAAGTTCCGTATCAATTACAAAGTATTGTTACTGACCTATAAAGCCCTAAATGGTTTAGCTCCTGTGTATTTAAGAGATCTTCTATCGCCATATAATCCATCGCGCTCTTTAAGATCGCTAAATTCGAGGCTTCTGGTCGTACCTAGGATAACTAAGTCCACTAAAGGAGGGAGGGCGTTTTCACATCTAGCTCCTAAACTCTGGAATAGCCTTCCTGATACTGTCCGAGTCTCAGACTCGCTCTCCCAGTTTAAAACTAGATTAAAGACGCATCTCTTTAGCCAAGCATTCACATGATGCATCTCATACCTTTTATACTACAGTTAAATCAGATCAAATGCATTCATATTATGAACAGCAGCTACGCTAATTATTTCCCATCTGCCTTTTTTGTTGTTATCTCGGGACGCCTGTCCCGAGATAACTCAAATAGAGTTCGTCAGCTCCAGTTATGTATCCAGCCTCTCATGGAGACTTCAGATGCCCCAACGCCTGTGATGAGACGACTCGACGCCTGTGAAGAGACGACCCAACGCCGGCGATATGTTATGCCCTAAATTTCATGATTAACTAACTGTATTTTTGTATGTATATTTTTGAAATGCATTTTCTGTAAAGCTGCTTTGAAACAATGTGTATTGTGAAAAGCGCTATACAAATAAACTTGAATTGAATTGAATTGAATTAAAGAAGTTTAAAGGCTTACCTGAGATGGAAATGAAAACTCAATGCCAGATGAAGACTCTTCTTGCATCTCTAGGTCAGTCTTTCTGCTTTTGTGTTTATCAAAGTCTAGGGGCACAGGTCGACAGCCTGGCTCCACATACTGTAGGCCAAACCTCTCTCTTGTGTCCCTGCTGGAGATGTGCAAGGCTGGATATTTGGGTTGCCCTGTCACTTTTATAGATGCCCCGTTTAACTCCATAATCAAAACAGGGTCAAACACTCCAGGTAAGACAAGCCCAGGCTGCTTCAGGTCCACCAGCCGCTGATAATTCCAGCGTGCCACACCAGTCATACCCTGCGCCTGGAACAGCTCAGGAGAGACGCGATTGCCCGTTACCCAATGAGCCTGGTGGAAATGAAACCCCTCCTGCTGTGAAGTGCCTCTGACAGGGATCCAGATGGGCACAGCAGCTCCTTCACCCTTGACATGATTCAGTTGTAGGGTTCCACCATGTCTGTAGAGGATTCCTTCCTCCACCTCAGGGTCACTCAGACAGCCTCTAAGGATATGGATACGCTGAATCCACCACAATTTTAACATTGAGGGTTTAAAAAGGAAGATGTTGTTGGGATCCTTTGCAAGATGGAAATGGTGAAGCACTTCTTCCACTCTTTGGACCAGCTCTTGAGGATGTGGCACTTTTGTCCTGCAGTGCCCTCTGATGTGCTGCTTGGTGGGATTAGCAGGCTCAATGCCACAGAACTTGTATGCGTTCTTCAGTTTCTCCAGGTCACTCTGATCTACTACAGAGAAGGCAGAAGAGAGGAACTGGCAGAAAGAGCTATACAGAGGATGGTGCTCCGAAACACATTCCCTGGTGAATCGCCGCATACAGTGAAACAAGTCTAGTTTGACCACCATGTCCTCATTGTACTTCTGGCAAGCGGCATGTAAATTCTTGAGGTTTCCAGATGTAACCTCTGCCACAGTAGCTTCAGTGGTCCTCCAAGCTTCCCACTGCTGGTGCTCATACGGTCCTGGGTCCATCACTCTGAAAGCGGCACAGCAGTCCCTAAGTAGATAAAAGGGAAATAAAATAAAATGTTAATGTATTCATTACCTTTGCTTACACTACTTGATGTGATGTATGATGAGATGTCATTCTTCTTACTTGTCCACCCACTGGTACTTGGCCTTGGGTATGCCAGCAGCACTGTAGCGATTGGCCATCCCACAGTACATTGATGTTAAGGACTGCTCACTCTCAGACTGCAGCATCACCCAGGACAGGATCATCCAGTTCTCGTTCATCACAGCATAGGATGACATTGTGCCAGATGAGAGGGTCACTTTTCTAGCAACTTTGCGTGTGTGATCTGACCTGAACACCTGTCCAAAAGTGCCTTGAAGGAGCTGAGTGAGAGCTGTCTCTTGCCGCTGATATTCCTGAAGCAGGCACTCCACCAGATAATGTGCAGACACAGACACCCCATGCCACCCATCAGTGTCTTCATAACCCCCAAACGGTGCGGGTGTGTCATCCTTCCTCAATGCCCCTGTGATGGTTTTCTGGCCATACAGCCCTGCTTCAGCATCCCTGACGTTCTGCACAATGAGAAGATAAGCCAGGTGGGCTCTTTCAAACTTCAGGTGAAGCACCTCAGACAGCTGGTTGGCCATGTCATTAGGGGATTTTCCAGAGCGCCTCAGTTCATCCATGACCGTTTTACAGATTGCCTTCTTATGGGTGAGGAAGGCTGGCAAGATGTTTCTGAATCGCTGTGGTAGCATGTCCACCCACTGAGGTTTATCAGCGAACCAGTATTTTTTACATGCCTTACAGCACAGGCGTGAAGCAAGGATGTAATATTGCCCACTAGTGCCAAGGATCACACAGGGTCTTCCCACACCAGAGGACACAACATGAGGAGTTGGACAGCTGTAGAGACAGGGCAGGATGTAGTTGTTTCTAAGCCTTTCATTTATACTGTGCTCAGGTTTCCAAATGAAAAAGGGATGGAGCTGGAAGTACTTTGGTGACGGAAGGCCCATGTTGGTCTCTATAAGCTCAGGCTGAGGTGGATAGCGCCACAAGGAGACCATATTCATGAGGTGTCTTACTGGGTGTGATCCTGGCCAGAGCCCCATGGACTCCATCTCTGTTTTCATCCAAATTCTTTGATGTAGAGAGCAGTTCCAGCGGCTAATATCTTGCAAGTAGCTAGTAACAGGTGCTTCTGGCTGTGCAGATGGCATTGATGCAGGACCTGTAGGTGCTGAGTGTGCTGCAGGAGGTGGTACAGAGCCATCAGTCTGTGAAGAAGGCCTACTCACAGGAGCAGGTGGACTGGGAGAACTAGAGACGGCATGCGATGTCGGTGAAGGCTGTGGCAGAACTGCATGGAACACAAAGCAAAGGATATATATTTATATATATATATATGTGTGTGTGTGTGTGTGTGTGTATGTATATCTGCATGTATAACACATTGAATGCGCGTGTGTTTAACTGTCTTTACTTTTTTTGTTCCAGTAGCTGGGAACAGGGGTTTCAGTCAGTGCAGATGGCATTGGTGCCGGCGTTGATTGTGCTGGTACAAAGCCTTCACCACGTGAAGAAGGCCTACACACAGGAGCTGATGTTGATGGAGGCTGCGGCAGACCTGCAAGGAAAAGCACAAGGAGGAAATTAAAAACATATTAAAACACTGAATGTACATGAGATGTATTTGATTGTCTTGACTGCATCGAATGACTAGAATCATTATTTATTCTATTATTCTGTTATTTATTCTAGTAATGCACATTCTAATAATGTTCAAATGTCTGTAAGTAAACAGTCCACTTAAATAAAACAGTCCACAACAAATAAAAACAGTTTAAATAGCATGCATACAATTCATGAAGTGCACTCACCCTCACCACTGGTATATTCAAACCTTAACAGTAGTTAGAACAAAAGAACATGTTTTTTAGAACAGGCAAGAACACTGCCAAAACAACAAATAAGATAATACAAATCAGAGATGGAGGATAAGTCTGTATGTAAAGGAATACGCCTCCAAAACTGATGTGGAAAGTAACCTGTTGTAGATAATGCTGTGGATCCCATGGCTGCAGATGATCCTAAAAATTAAGCATTATAATTTGAATGATTTCTCTCCAGTATGTGCAATTTTATATGTCATAAAGATGCTGAATTTGACATGGGTATATATAACACACATGACACATGATTTACTTACTCAGCTGTGTGAGATATTTTGTTGGAGAAAGACTCAGCATCATCCTCTCCAGTTCTTCATCCTCCTCCATTACAATAAAATAAAATACATTTTATAATAAACATATGCATCAATAGGCTTTAAGAATCAATATAAGCAAATTTGCATGGATTGTATTAACTCACCAGGCCGATCAGAGGCAGTAGTGGAAGGAGGAGGTGGTCTTGCAGTGGAAGCTGATGGTGAGGGCAACGGAGGAGTGTTTTTGGTCAGCTGTTTTTGCTGCTGTTTTAAAAGATACTGCTGCAAATTGTACATTTTGCTGCCTGGAACACACTTCTGCCTCATTATAAAGAAAGCATATCCGTCTGCCCTGGTATCCCAAATTTTCCTCCAAGTGTCTTGTGTTCTTGATCCAAATCCAACAGTATTGTCATCCTCTGTCAAAACTGCCACTGGATCTGGTCTTTGAGACAGATACTGTTTAAGGTCTTCAATTTCCTTAAAGCTTCTTGAGTACTCAAGAAAGGAAATGAGACTATCCTTGCATGGACCCTCTGGATTGAACTGCCCAGCCTGTTCTTCTTCCTCAACCTTATCGGACAGGTACAAAGTATAGCTGACGTCATTCTCTAATAACCCCTTGAAAGACTTGCCCTTTGTAACAGAGACACCGTCATCAACACCAGACATCATCACTCCGCCCACTCGTTCACTATCCCCTGAGTACTAATCACCTTCACCTGTCCTCACCACCTGCACATCATCATCCTGCATCACCCGCTCCCTTCATATACCACACACCTTCACTCTGCCAGTTGTCTGGTCTCGTCGTTGCACTACCGACTACCTGACTCCTTCTCTGAGATCGCTATCCACCTACCTGATTACCAACGGACTACTTACCTTCATCATACTTCCACCAGGACCTTCTTCCGCCTTCTTCTGTCAGCCACCCGGTTCCCTCTGTCCGCCTTCTGTCATCTGGATCCTTCATCAAACTCCAAACCTGCCACAGATAAGAGACTGGTTCACTTTCATCGTCAACACTCATCAGAAACTGTTTACATCCGGTTACTCACCTGCTACCTTTTACATTTACATTTACTGTTCAATAAACACTATTACGTTACCTTCTGCTCTGTGACACCCTTGTACTTGCCGAACTGAAGAATGTATTCTCCCAACACTTCTTGCTTGTCAGAGACATCCCCTCCTCTATTTAACACAACAGAACGGGCATTCAACTTGACCAGGTCTTCTCTTTGAGGTGTGGACTTGTCCTGCAGTGAAGGGTTGTCTTTAATTCGTTTTGCCTCTTCTGATGGGTCCTGGCGTAAATGGCCTGATGGTCCTTTCCTGAAAGGACACTTTGACTTTCCCGGGAAAAAACACTGTTTTCTTCATGATGCTTTTCTGAAATCAGAATGTATTCATTAGTGTCTCAGCATAAGCATGAAAATACTTAAAGTGAAATAAGACAGTTAGCTAAAGCATCAGTGATATATATAAAACAGTTATTTTAAATTGCCATAATATTATTGTTTCTTAAATGAATAAATGCAGCCTTAATGCACAAGAGACTTAAAAAAAAATTATAGTAGTGTTTAATACATTTGTGTTATTTAATATTCATTATTTAAATTGTGTTATATATGTGTAACATCACTACAATCCGGTTCATGATGGCGCGTTTGGCATTGCCGCTGTGGCTGGAGGATCGTTTCGTTTTGTTTTAATTATTTTATGTGCGTTGCTGTTATTAAGTTTGTCCTCCTATGATGTGTCTGCCGTGTGGGTGTATGATCGCCAAACAATGATTTCAATTCGTTCATCTATGACCAAGTGTGGCGGCTTTTGTACCTGGAGTGGCTTGGGTGAATCAACCCTGTACCGCTGTCCACCTGCATCGGCTGTCTGCATGCGGAAAGGAGAGGGACTTGAGAGACATACCAAGAAGCGGAGGAAAAGGAGAGGAAAAAGGGCTGGGAGACAGGTGCATCTCAGGAAACTCTGGAAGTTGGAGCAGTGCTGTGCTATTTCCAGATTGCCGTGTCTTCGCCCCTTGGTTCCGAGCGTCTACAGTGGACCGTTTCTTTTGCCCCCGAGAGTTTTTTCGGCCGGTCGCGGTGTATGTGACGCGCACTTGAGGCCGCTGCTGCGTACCTCAGTCTCTTCTTCTGGTGGTAGATCTGCTCCGCTTAAGATGGCTTTGTTGAATGCTCGATCAATCAGAAACAAGTCATTCCTGCTCAATGAACTATTTACTTATAAAAATTTGGACTTTATGTTGTTGACGGAGACATGGCAACGGAGTATGGAGTTTTCCCACTTGATTGAACTCTGTCCTGCGGAATGTTCATTTATCAGCACACCAAGGCTCATGGGCCGCGGGGGTGGACTTGCTGTTGTTTATAAAAATCATTTTATTTGTCAGTTGATGAACTCCAACACGTACCCGTCCTTTGAATTACAGATGTCTAAGGTTGGTCGATCAAATTCTTTTTATTGTATTCTTGTTTATCGGCCTCCTGGGATTTTGGGTCATTTTATAAGTGATTTTACTGACTTTTTATCATTAAGTTGAATAGAGTTATTATTGTCGGTGATTTTAATATTCATGTGGATAATGCTGCATGTAATACCCCACTAAGCAAAATGATGTCCAAAACACGTCTTTTCAACGTCTTTGTCACAAAAGTCGGACGTTGATAAGACGTCCACTGAGGAGCCAGAATGAAAGTTTTTATGACGTCTTTTTTTGACGTGTTCTGCACGTCCGATTTAGACGTTCATCGAACCTCCGTATAAGGTTAAAAACTAGTTCAAATGTGGCCATTGTGGACATATTTTCAACACCCATGTATGGTCTCATTTAGACATAATCACTTTGACTATTGCTGTCAGATGATCTTAGTGAGAATTAACAGAGGTTTAGATGTTGATATTTGTTTAATTTGAAGTGTCACCATTGTGGTGATCAGTGTTTGCTTTAGTTGGGCTCTTGTTCCCTTTCTTTTTACTTTAACTTTTTTGTGGCTGCTGTAACTTTATGCTTGTAACATAATCGCTGTTGCAGAGAAAGTCAAGAAAAAGTATGAGATGTTATCAGCTCGATATTGACATAATCATCAAAAAATGGCATCTAATAGTGTATTTAAACTATTGTGTATATATATGGCATTCGTAACCACCAATCGTGTGGATCTGCAATATTGGTGCAATTAGCATTTAAATTTCCACTTGTTTGAAGGTTAGAAAAAAAGCATGTCCACATTAATGTAGTCACACACAGACATAGAGATTTTGGATATGGATCACAACAACGGTGACAATAAAAACAAAAAAGCTTGGGAATTAAGGTACCCATCATGCATTGCAGCATGAAGCTTTTTTTATTGTCACCATTGTTGTGAATCATATGCAAAATATTGATGTCTGTGTGTGACTAGATGATACATTTGCTCAAAAACATCATGTGCACATGTTTTTTATATATCTTCAAATAAGTGGTTATTTTAATGCTTTTGGTATTGCAGCTCCACAAAGATGGTGGTTATGAATGCCACAGCATCTGACAACATTACATGCTTGTTTTGTGATGATTTCACCATCATCAATAAGCTGAAAACACCTTATCTCCTCATTGTTTGCTTTCTCTGCCACTACAATTGTGCAATACAAACACAATTAAAGCGGTCAAAGAAAAGTTAAAGTAAAAAGAAAGGGAACCAAGAGCCCAACTAAAGCAAACACTGATCACCACAATGGTGACACTTCAAATTAAACAAATATCAACATCTAAACCTCTGTTAATTCTCACTAAGATCATCTGACAGCAATAGTCAAAGTGATTATGTCTAAATGAGACCATAAATGATGTTGAAAATATGTCCACAATGGCCACATTTGAACTAGTTTTTAATCTTGTACGAAGGGTCCATGAACGTCTATATCGGACGTGCAGAACACGGTCAAAAAAAGACGTCATAAAAACTTTCATTCTGGCTCCTCAGTGGACGTCTTATCAACGTCCGACTTTTGTGACAAAGACGTTGAAAAGACGTGTTTTGGACATCATTTTGCTTAATGGGACTGTTTTAAATTTTTTAAATTTAATGGATACTTTTAATTTTGTTTCAACATGTCTCTGGTTCTATATGA
This sequence comes from Phoxinus dragarum, assembly GCA_033366665.1. Taxonomy (NCBI): domain Eukaryota; kingdom Metazoa; phylum Chordata; class Actinopteri; order Cypriniformes; family Leuciscidae; genus Phoxinus; species Phoxinus dragarum. Next base: position 39,110 of record JARPMJ010005597.1, on the reverse strand, counting down.
TAAAGGTCACTTGCTTGATTTAGTGTTTTCTCATGGTTTAAATATTGACGATGTGTGTACAGAGGATGTTCATGTTAGTGATGTGTTTTATTTAATCTTGCGTGTAATGAAAAACCACTGCCGGTCAAGGGTGTCTTGTTCTCGCATGATTACCCAAGTTGCTGTTAACAATTTCTCGACCTCTTTTAATTCCAATTCGGTTATTATCTTAAATGACATTGACAGTTCTGTACAGTCATTTAATGATCACTGCACTTGTTACTGGATAAATTGGCTCCATTTAGGATTCGGCATATTCCCGTGGTTAATACTTCTCCATGGATAAATGATGCCCATTCGCAGTCTCAGACGTATGTCGGAAGACTGAGCGCTTGTGGAAATCTACGCGGCTCCATGTTCATCGTCTGTATTTTAAAGAGTTACTGTCCGATTTAAATGAGATGATCAAGGTGGCCAGAGCGCTGTATTTTAAAAATCTGATTTTATCTTGTTAAAGGAATCCTAAGACTTTGTTTGACACTATTAACTGTCTTGTGTCTCCTGTTAGATCATCTATACCTGTTTTTTCTAATGATGATTGTAATAATTTTTTGTCTCATTTTGTGGGTAAGGTTATGGCTGACTGTTAGGGCTAGAATTTTACCATCAGCTATACCCTCTGTAATTATCACAGAGCGGCCCTCAATTTTAAGCACTTTTCAGTCAATATCCTTTAATGATCTTATAAAGATAGTTTGTACGATGAAACCTTCTCAAAGTCCGGCGGATATTTTGCCTGCATCTGTGGTCATGGAAACTATTACATCCATTGGTCCATGTTTGGTCTCAATTGTTAACCTTTCGCTAAAGTTGGGCCAGGTCCCTAGGTGTTTTAAACACGCTGTTGTTCAACCGCTCTTAAAAAAGTGTAATCTTGATGTTACATCGTTGAACAACTATAGGCCTATCTCTAAGTTGCCCTTCATTTCTAAAATCCTGGAAAAGGTTGTGGCAATGCAGTTGAATGATATTTTGGAGACTCATAATATTTATGACAAATTTCAATCAGGCTTTCGCAAAAATCATTCTACTGAAACCGCCTTACTCAGGGTATCAAATGACATTTTGATGGCCACAGATGCAGGGGAATGTTCCGTGTTGGTTATGTTAGATCTCAGCGCAGCGTTTGACACGGTGGATCACTGCACCCTGATTAATAGATTACGCTGTTTAGTAGGTATTTCGGGTTCGGCTTTGGATTGGTTTTCATCTTATCTGTCCGATAGGACGTTTTCGGTATCTGTTGGATCCTTTATGTCGGATTCTGTATTTTTGTCCTGTGGTGTGCCACAAGGTTCTGTGCTGGGTCCTTTGTTGTTTAACTTGTATATGCTTCCTCTTGGACAGATTATTAATAGTTTTAAAACAATATCTTATCATTTATATGCAGATGACATTCAGTTATTAATTTCGTTTAGACCTGATAGTCTAGATAAACTGTCAGTTCTACAGGATTGCTTAGTCTCCATTAACAAATGGATGGCAAACAATCTTTTGCAACTTAATAAGGATAAAACTGAAATGTTGATCTTTGCTCCTGACAATATTATACCTAAGATTAAGCAGGTTTTGGGGGTTTCAGCCACTTCAGATTGTAGTGAGATAAGAAATCTAGGTGTCGTTCTGGATAGAGCCATATGTTTTAACACTCATATAAAGTCTGTAGTTCGCTCATGTTTTTTCCATTTTAGGAACATTGCTCAGATTAGATCGGTGGTCTCAAGAAAAGAGATGGAGATGCTTGTTCATGCCTTCATTTCGTCACGCTTGGACTATTGCAATGTTTGTCACAGTGTCTGGTGGTTCCCTGGGTTTAACATTAGAGGTCTCAGTTTTCACGGTGTCTAGGCATTTTCACTACACTTCCCATAATCCTGTCTGTCACTGATTGTTAATTTCCTTCAGCTGTCTCTCGTCACCTTGTTTGCACTTGTGTATATATACCCTGTCTGTTTCAGTGTTTGTCACGGAGTCCTTGTTAGATGTCCTCACACTTCCTGGTTGGTTTCTTGTCTGTTCCTGTAGTTTGTTATTCTTGTTGGATTGCTTACATGGTATTTGACCCTTGCCTGGACTGATGTGAGTACGGATTCCCCATAATAAATTACTGCTATTGGATCTACCTTTTCCTGTGTGTGTTCGTGACAGAAGGACTCCGTCACAACAAGATCCAGCGGTATGTCTCGCAATATCTCTTCCCCAGCCACTGAGCGGGAGAGAAGAGAATTTTTTGAGGGGACCCGATTGGTCAAGTTTCGCGGGTACCCGTGGAGGCCGCAGTGGAGGAGGGGGTCGAGAGGAATCAAGACACCATTCTCCACTCTGGCCCCTCTTCGGCCCTGGGTTGGTGAGGTCCAGCCCAGAGTTCCATCCGCCGCTGATTCCACCCAGCCCAGAGAACTGTTCGCCGTGGTGCCCGTCCAGTCCAGAGCCTGCACGTTTCCGTCGGAGGAGGAGGAAGACTTTTAGCCTCCCCAAGGACCCGGAGGCCGTCGTCCCGGAGGCCATCCCCGAACAGCCCGCTGTCGTCTCGGAGGCCGTCCACAAACAGCCGCTGTCGTCCTGTCTGCCCAGTCAGAGACTGTTCACGTCCCGTCTGCCCAGTCAGAGACTGTTCACGTCCCGTCTGCCCAGTCAGAGACTGTTCACGTCCCGTCTGCCCAGTCAGAGACTGTTCACGTCCCGTCTGCCCAGTCAGAGACTGTTCACGTCCCGTCTGCCCAGTCAGAGACTGTTCACGTCCCGTCTGCCCAGTCAGAGCGTCTGCCCAGTCAGAGACTGTTCGCGTCCCGTCTGCCCAGTCAGAGACTGTTCGCGTCCCGTCTGCCCAGTCAGAGACTGTTCGCGTCCCGTCTGCCCAGTCAGAGACTGTTCGCGTCACGTCTGCCCAGCCAGAGACCGTTCGCGTCACGTCTGCCCAGCCAGAGACCGTTCGCGTCACGTCTGCCCAGCCGGAGACAGATCTGGAGATGCCCATCCTCATGGCCGGGGGTTATTTGGAGCGTTTGGCTCGGATCCTGGAGACGTCCTTCAGACCTTCGGTATCTGCTGTTCCAGAGCCGGAGCCAGTGTCCGTTCCTGAGTCGGGTCTGGTGGTCCCAAGTCCGGTGGTCCCAGAGGTCGCCCTCGTGCATCCCGCTGTCATCCTGGAGGTCCTCCCCGTACAGCCCGCTGTCGTCCCAGAGGCCGTTCCTGTGCAGCCCGCTGTCGTCCCAGAGGCCGTGCCCGTGCAGCCCGCTGTCGTCCCCGTGCAGTCCGCTGTCATCCAGGAGGCCGTGCCCGTGCAGCCCGCTGTCGTCCCTGTGCAGTCCGCTGTTGTCCCGGAGGTCGTTCCCGTGCAGCCCGCTGTCGTCTCGGAACTGCCCACCATAAGTCCGGCCACAGCCAAGAGGGCAGTGTTCCTCTTTTACGCAGTAGCGGTTCTACATGCATGGAGGAAGCACACGTCTGCCAAATCTGAACTTCACGTCACGCCCGCCGAGCCTGAGCTGAGCGCCACGCCCCCCGAGCCTGTTCCTGAGCCGGTGGTGTCTGTTGCAGTTCCTGAGCCGGTGGTGTCTGTTGCAGTTCCTGAGCCGGTGGTGTCTGTTGCAGTTCCTGAGCCGGTGGTGTCTGTTGCAGTTCCTGAGCCGGTGGTGTCTGTTGCAGTTCCTGAGCCGGTGGTGTCTGTTGCAGTTCCTGAGCCGGTGGTGTCTGTTGCAGTTCCTGAGCCGGTGGTGTCTGTTGCAGTTCCTGAGCCGGTGGTGTCTGTTGCAGTTCCTGAGCCGGTGGTGTCTGTTGCAGTTCCTGAGCGGGTGGTGTCTGTTGCAGTTCCTGAGCCGGTGGTGTCTGTTGCAGTTCCTGAGCCGGTGGTGTCTGTTGCAGTTCCTGAGCCGGTGGTGTCTGTTGCAGTTCCTGAGCCGGTGGTGTCTGTTGCAGTTCCTGAGCCGGTGGTGTCTGTTGCAGTTCCTGAGCCGGTGGTGTCTGTTGCAGTTCCTGAGCCAGTGTCTGCTGTTCCAGAGCCGGAGCCAGTGTCTGCTGTTCCAGAGCCGGAGCCAGTGTCTGCTGTTCCAGAGCCGGAGCCAGTGTCTGCTGTTCCAGAGCCGGAGCCAGTGTCTGCTGTTCCAGAGCCGGAGCCAGTGTCTGCTGTTCCAGAGCAGGAGCCAGTGTCTGCTGTTCCAGAGCCGGAGCCAGTGTCTGCTGTTCCAGAGCCGGAGCCAGTGTCTGCTGTTCCAGAGCCGGAGCCAGTGTCTGCTGTTCCAGAGCCGGAGCCAGTGTCTGCTGTTCCAGAGCCGGAGCCAGTGTCTGCTGTTCCAGAGCCGGAGCCAGTGTCTGCTGTTCCAGAGCCGGAGCCAGTGTCTGCTGTTCCAGAGCCGGAGCCAGTGTCTGCTGTTCCAGAGCCGGAGCCAGTGTCTGCTGTTCCAGAGCGGGAGTCAGTGTCTGCTGTTCCAGAGCCGGAGCCAGTGTCTGCTGTTCCAGAGCCGGAGCCAGTGTCTGCTCACGTCACATCTGCCGAGCCTGAGCCGGTGGTGTCTGTTCCAGTTCCTGAGCCGGTGGTGTCTGTCCCAGTTCCTGAGCTGGTGTCGTCTGTCGCAGTTCCTGAGCCGGTGGTGTCTGTCCCAGTTCCTGAGCCGGTGGTGTCTGTCCCAGTTCCTGACCCGGTGTCGTCTGTCGCAGTTCCTGAACCAGGGTCTGTCTCTGTTCCGCCTTGGTCTTCACCGCCATGGCCGCCCGAGTGGTCGGCTTCACCCTGGTCGTCTCCGCCGTGGCCGCCCGAGGGGTCTTCACCGCCGTGGCCGCCCGAGGGGTCTTCACCGCCGGGGCCGCCCGAGGGGTCTTCACCGCCCTGGCCGCCCGAGGGGTCTTCACCGCCCTGGCCGCCCGAGGGGTCTTCACCGCCCTGGCCGCCCGAGGGGTCTTCACCGCCCTGGCCGCCCGAGGGGTCTTCACCGCCGTGGCCGCCCGAGGGGTCTTCACCGCCGTGGCCGCCCGAGGGGTCTTCACCGCCGTGGCCGCCCGAGGGGTCTTCACCGCCGTGGCCGCCCGAGGGGTCTTCACCGCCGTGGCCGCCCGAGGGGTCTTCACCGCCGTGGCCGCCCGAGGGGTCTTCACCGCGTGGCCGCCCGAGGGGTCTTCACCGCCCTGGCCGCCCGAGGGGTCTTCACCGCCCTGGCCGCCCGAGGGGTCTTCACCGCCCTGGCCGCCCGATGGACTGTCCGCTTCGCCCTGGCCGCCCGATGGGACTGTCTGTTTTGCCCTGGCCGCCGCTTAAGCCGTTCCCCCTTGTTCCTGTTCCCCTCCATGGACCTGGCCCCCCATCCCACCCCCTGATCCTCCGCCTTTCCACCTCCCGCCTGGACTCTTGTTTTGTTTGTTTCTTGTGGTCTTGGAGCGTCTGGTAGCCGCTCCGTAGAGGGGAGGTTATGTCACAGTGTCTGGTGGTTCCCTGGTTTAACATTAGAGGTCTCAGTTTTCACGGTGTCTAGGCATTTTCACTACACTTCCATAATCCTGTCTGTCACTGATTGTTAATTTCCTTCAGCTGTCTCTCGTCACCTTGTTTGCACTTGTGTATATATACCCTGTCTGTTTCAGTGTTTGTCACGGAGTCCTTGTTAGATGTCCTCACACTTCCTGGTTGGTTTCTTGTCTGTTCCTGTAGTTTGTTATTCTTGTTGGATTGCTTACATGGTATTTGACCCTTGCCTGGACTGATGTGAGTACGGATTCCCCATAATAAATTACTGCTATTGGATCTACCTTTTCCTGTGTGTGTTCGTGACAGTTAAGGGCTTATGTGTCTCGCTCGACTGTCTTTAGACAGACGGAGCAGCTCTTTGTTTCGTTCAGCGGAAGTTCTAAGGGACTAGCTGTGTCGAAACAGAGTCTATCCAGATGGATAGTTGATGCTATAGCACTGGCTTACACCTCTAAGGACCTGCAGTGCCCGTTAGGTGTCAGAGCGCACTTCACAAGAGGCATGGCCTCGTCATGGGCTTGGTCTCTAGTGGGATTGTCTTGCAAGATATCTGTATGGTGGCAGGCTGGGCCTCCCCGTCTACATTTATAAGGTTTTATTACCAAGAGGTTCCCGGTTTGCAGGCTAAGCTGCTTTCGGTCTAATAAATCAGTACTGTCTGCCTCGATGCTATCGGCTCAGAATACTGAAACTGCTTGAACGCTGATCGACTAAATAACCCTATGGGTAGTATGTAAGTCCCATAATATTCTTCAGTCCAGGCCGAGTTTTTTTCGCCCTGGCTGTGTGGAACACTATTCTTTTTAGTTTGCTCCTTATAGGATGCTACTTACTATGGGAATGATGCTGTTCCAGCCCCTCTTCCCGGACTCTCGGCGAGTCCCTGGTGATCACGCACTATATGAGCCCCGGGCACCTGCCCTTGGGACTTTGGTGTTGGATCTCAGCACGCACGGTGTTTTACACGGTGTTCCCCTAGCGTAAGATATTACGCAGTACGAAGGTACTCTCGTAAGAGAGCGTACTCGGTTATTAACGTAACCTCGGTTCTCTCTAGAGAGTACTGCGTATCTTTATCAATATCTCGTGGAAAATTGTTTTTCCCCTAGCGTAAGATATTACACAGTACTCGTTCCCTCTCTAGAGAGAACCGAGATTACGTTAGTAACCGAGTACGTTTTATAATATTTTATAACATTTATAAGATAAAACATCTCGGGACACTTTTTGAGCTATTGAAAAATTAAAACAACCAACCATCTCCAACAAAAAATGGAGGGGGGCAAATTGCACAAAAGTATGATAGGCCTAATATGAAAGGCTCATATATGAAAGGAGTTTTAGTGCTTCGCATTGAAAAGTTCGAAGCACAAGGGGAAGAGATATTGAAGCGTAGTGTATCATAGGCAACAATTTACTGAGCCTTTTCTTTTAAAAGTTTTGAATTTCAGTTTCTGTGCGCGTGAAGAACAATTCATAGTGCTCTCTACTCCAGTGTTGTGATCTAACAGACAACTGGTAGAAAGATAACATGATTTAAAAACAGAAATAAACTGGATTAAGTACTTATATGTAAAACCATAGACCCTTTTCTACAAATAAAGTATAATAATGGGAACATTGATCTTGGAATGAGTTGCCTCGTGTTACTGTGAGACTGAGAGAACATCGACTCTTCCTTAAGGCAGAGAAATGCACCTTTCCCTAGTCATCCATCGAGTTTTTTGGCTACCATATAATTGAAAACGGTATCAAGATGGGTGAGGGCAAGGTTGATACTGTACGCTCCAGGCCAACTCCCACCAGCATTGAAGAGTTACAACGTTTCCTGGCTTTTGTTCATTTCTACAGCCACTTCAAAGTTGAAGCATCAACAAGTGGTCTAGGAACGTTGCTTTCACAGCCAGTAGGGAAAACCATCATGACGATGATGTGATACTGAAAATTGTGAGCTTACTACCATCAAACTAGCTCTAGAAGAATGGAGGCATTGGCTGGAAGGAGACCATCACCCTTTCTTAATGCACTACGCAGATGCACCAGATCGCTTCTGGTGGCCTGGCATGGCACAGGACATTAGAGTGCGGATCGGGCCGAATTTTTCAGTCCGAGCCCGGCCCGCGTCCGACAGAGCAGTAACCGAACCCGACCCGAGCCCGACAGGCATAAAGATATTTCTGTTCGAGCCCGACCCGAGACCGGCAGTTAAAATCCCATTTTTTTCTCATACTAATGACAATTGTACGTTTGTTTGTGTGGAAAGCCCGCTTTTATTAAGCAACTGTAGGAAGGCAATCGGAAATGTCAACAGGACAAGCGCATCAGCGCGCGGAGCAACAAGCGCTCTTAACACCTGGCGCGCGCACATTATGCACGTGTTTCGTTGTCACGGCTACATAAACAAATGTCCGCACACAGGAAGACGGATGTTATGGTAATATTTTACATGTATTTTAATCACAAAAACGAACGTTTGCATCAAGTGAAAGCATCAGGCACATCGGCTACCTACATAATAAGCTGTTTTAAATTTAAAATGTTCAATGCCTTATCGCGCTGATGTGACCGAGCCCGACCCGAACCCGAACATCATTTCTAAATATCTGTCCGAACCCGGCCCGGCCCGTCGGGTACCGGCGGGTCCCGTCGGGCTCGGGTCGGGTATCCATCCTCTACAGGACATCAGGAGGTTTTTCCAGGGGTGCCATTTCCAAAACTCCACGCAATCTACAATCGGTAAACTCCTCCCACTGCTCATTCCTCATCCACCCTGGTCACACCTATGAGTGTATTTTTATCACAGACTTATTTTATCTGTATACTTTTATCTTCAGACAGGTTTACCTGGTTAACTGCCACCTAGTGCCACTCAAGGAACTTCCTACTGCCATGGAAACAACTGAGATGATGTTCAATCATGTATTCCGCAACTTTGGACTCCCTGAAGACATAGTATAAGTATGGAAAACCTGTTTCATCCTCCTAGGTGTAACCGTAAGTCTATTTTTTGGTTATCACCTTAAAACAACTGGGCAGATGGAGTGAAAGATTCAGGAAATTGGATGCTTTCTGATACCCCCTTTCCACCAGCATGAACTGGGTGCTAGTTCAGAGCCAGAGCTATTCCCAGTTCGGAGTTGGTTAAACTGATGGGCCTTCTAAGAACCGGTTTGCCTTTCCACAGGATAGAGAGCCACCACAGAGCCAGATCTTATGTCACTGTATACATCTCATGTTGCCCAGCATGCTAGCGCGGCAGTGCCAATCACAGACACACCAGGCTTGTTCGAGATGGTTCGGCTTCTCGCAGGCCGATCGGTGCATGACATCAAAGCACTGCCAAAGACCAGCAATGATTTGGTGCTACTTAAGAACCACTTTTCCTGGTTCAGAGCTGGTGCTTTGGGTATAAAAACAATATGAAACTAGGCTCTGGCTCCGAACCAGCACCAGCACTGCCTTGGTGGAAAAGGGGTATGAGAACCTTCTGCCACGGCCACCAGAGGTCCTGGAACCACTTCCTCGCCTGGGCCCAAAACTCTCTCTGTCAAGCAGCAACTGGATATACTCCGTTTCAATGCATACTCTACTTCCAGCCCCCTCTGTTCCCATCCCATGGTCCAGGGATTCTTTGATTCTAACACTCACTGGTTCCAGGAGAGCGAGGGGGGTCTGGGACACAGCTCACCACTACCTTCAGCAGGGAGTGTGCCGTCAGAATGGGCAATGCTGATGCCTGATGGACCGACACTTCTACTTAACAACCCAGGCAGAAATTGCTGCTCTCTACATGGGACTGCGCCCAGATACAGTACATTGGTCCCTTCCCCATTAATCGTCAAATTAACCCTGTCACTTATGAACTGAACCTACCCCCCCCCCCTCCCACTACATAATTCACCATACCTTCCATGTCTCTCTGCTCAAACCTTATCACCTCCTGTTTTTAATTCTCCCACATACCCTGGTCCTGTAGACAAATCCCCCAAGCTCCCCAACCAACTGCAGGTTGTAAGACACTATTATATGTAGACTATGTATTGTCCAAAAGTGCTATGATTACAAGTAAATTAAATGGATTTTTTTTTATATTGCATTCATTCATGTTAATAATTGATTATACATCTTGCCTCTGAAAGATAAAACCAACAAATTTCATAAACCTCTGACTTAATGTATCCCCGCCACAGTTTTTTTAAAATCTGCCTTACACATTCTGAAAGTTAGCCTACTCACTTTCTATGTAATGTAAATGTGGGCAATGTTATACTGTTTTTTCCTGTAATCAGTGCAAAGTGGAAACCATCATGACTCCATTGAGCAATATGAAGAATTTACTTATTGCACAATCAGCATGATTGAACAAGTGCTCTTATACACAATATTTTGCCCTTTTGTGATGGGTTAAGCAGCTATCAGGCCTCTGTTATGCTCTGCTAAGAAACTTTGATTTGACCACAGCTAAGCTGAAGAGATATTATCTGTAAATGTCACTGACTGACATTAGCTGGTAATTACTTTAAGCATCCTTACCCAAGAAACTCCAATTTTGTTGTGGTACTTTAGTCTGCCCTCTTTACCAATGTAATCCAAATTGACTGTGGGGCATTTTCCCTCCCATGAATTCTTACATTTACTTATCAAAAGAGGTCATGGATAAGAAATACAACCAATTTTAGGCTGGATCCAATTAGTTGATTTTGTGACCTGTCCAGGGGCTTTAAAACAGATGCTCAGTCTTGTTCTATCTCTCTACTCCCATTTTCTGCTTCTACTGTATCTTCACCTTTTTCTTCAATTTAAAGGATGCTACATGTACATGTTATTTGATCAAGCCGAGGGACTTCCTCAGTCGTTTTCTTTGCCAAAACATCACATGATAGACTGTGGTGAGTCCACCAATTCTTGTTTGATCTTACAATGGTTTTTGGGGAGAAAATAAAAATATGCAAACATTTTTTACTAAAATGCTAAATTAACTTTAAACAAACTGAAGCAGCATACGTTTCACTAAACTATTGTTCTTCCCACATTAAAGTATGTGACACATATTAGTAATGATTGTGTTTTTATCTTTTATGGGAATATTATATATCACAGGAAACTTGTTTACATTTTCAAAAAAACATCACGTAGTATGATTTATTATAATCCATTTTGCTCATGGTGACCAACAAAATGTCTCCACAAGGATTTTGGATATTGCAATATTTGCAATAAGGTCTTTTTAACACTTGATAGTTGACTGTGTGTCTTTCACCATTGTACTCACATGTGTGAATATCTATATAGACTTTAGCAGCAATAGGATTTAGTTTATAATAAATATTAGATAATTGTGCAAATGGATATTGCATATTGAGTTAAAACACAACTGAACACATTCTCACCTGAAATATAACTTTGTGGTTGTTACATATAGGCTACCCAGTGCTGTGGTATTTCTGATTTGTTAGTGAAGACTATTGAAGACACGCTGAAAACTGTTGTGGGAAACGAAAATGAATGGATAACACAAACATTCATTTACAAATTCACCATCCTCTAAAGTTATAAAATTGATAATAATTATAACATTTTACCATTACAAATATCTTGCTTTTTTTAGAATATCTCATAAAACAGTACAGATTAACACCAGAAGATAAATGGGACGATAAAAAATGGTCTTGCCATCAGAATTAGACAAGTAAGGGTTAAAATGGCAAAATGTGTTGTCCTTCCCTTTGTGAAAATCCTTTACATGGCACATTTTTATTGGTGTTTCTTTTCTTTGACTCAAAGATGAGCATGGACAAAAACTTCCATTCAGCCCTCATGAGGTCAAAGATGCACATTGTGACTTCTGCATGCCTCCAGTTGCTATTGTGTTCCTAATGTTTTGTTAAAAAACAAAGACGGGGTGGCAGCAATTGGACAGCTTGACATTCAAATATTTCATATAGCAATCAGAATGCCCTCTGTGAGGTCAAAAAGGTCTATCCGTTTCAAATTGCTGGTTGGTGTGGTCTTGTGGTCTGGTCAATGTGCCACACATTAGACAAACCACAAGTGTCTTGTTTTGAAAGACCAAATCATTTGAATTATTTCCGGAATTGGTACTCATTCCGCATTAACCTCAAAATGCATGACTATTATGCTTACAGTTTAAGGTAATGTATTTCATTCAAGTCTTGTGTTTTAAAACAAGCTTTAGTGTTGAGAAATGCCTGGCTGAAAGACGAAACATGCCTTAAACTTAAATGTCCTTCATGAACAGTATGGCTCTTAATGTCAGCAAAGTTGCAAATAGTTTATTGTTTCATTGACCACTTTACAACCTCATTACTCAGCTGGAGTCTGCTTTACTGAACCAAAGCTTAGGCACAAAACAAAAGGGTTGCTGACATTCAATTTTACCTTCCAATAAAGCTTGGAGTGCATGGACCTGAGTGCAGACAGATTCTCAGGACCTCCGAGCACCTCTTTAATCAACGATAACAATACTGCTGGAATTTCATATACCATTTCAGCAGCAGACCGGTAACACTTGGAGGGAAGCCAGAGATAGGACCACAGGGAAAGAGAAACACTGATTCTATGAGCGTTATCCATGGGAATGTTGCGTTATTATTATTATTATTAATATTTCATTCAAGAAATAAGAACAAACTTTTTACAAAAGTAAATAGATAAAACAATGTATAGTGAATTTCATATCTTACAGTAATTTTACAGTTATACACACTCCAATTTCTTAGGTTAAAATTAAATAACGAAATTGGCATGTGCTTGTATTGTAAAACATACAAAAATCACCAGATGGAAACTGCTTTTTTGTAGACGGTCGACACTGAACATGGGCTATTATTGAGTGATATGGTCTGGGAACGTACTCAGACAGTGGAAGGCATGCCTAAATTGGGATGAGGGAAACATAAGGTCTACAGATGTGAAGGTGATCAGATTACCTCTGCTTAAAACTCACCTGTAATGCATTTGAACTGACACATGGCCTTGAAGGCATCAGAAAGACCTGGAATAGCGTGGAAGAGAAGAAACGAAGGTAAGAACTGCAAGGTGGTCTTTGCATGGATATGAGGAAAAAAATTGCCGGTAGCCCAGTGTTTGGCTAAGATGTAAAAAAAAAAAGTGCTAAACAAAATTGTGTTACAGATTCAGACAACAAAGAGGTTGAGAAAAGTGATAAGAATAGATGAGAGGTTCTGTTATTATGTTAGGGAATGGAACCACAGCCAACCTCTCCTCCAAATTGTTATTATAGCAGTTTTTTTCTCTCTTTTTCTTCTCAGAGGTATTGACACACCCCTCACAGAGAAATGAGAACACAGCAGAAATTAGTTGTATTAGCCTACCCAGTTTTTTTTTTGTCTAGAATAGAGACCTTGTAGAAGGCCATTAACCAACATGTTGATTGAGATGGGAGAGGAATGCATTCTCTGCTTTGTTGAATACAAAACAAATCATTTTAAAGCACTGCAAGCTGTTATTACATTTGTTTTAATATCAACACACTTGAAAATAACAATAAAAATGAACAGATTTTAACTTTGAAAATATTGAAATCAAAACTAGTGACATGTTAGCCTATGCAATAATTATACTATGTGTCCAGTAAATATAACACGAGCAGCTTGGTTTTACCGCTGTAGGATCTCAGACCTCTTCTGACTTCAATAGCTTCACTACTATATTCACACCAGCTTTGACAAAAGCATCAATCGCCATGTGTTTTCTTTGCATATTCCTTTTCTTCTTCTCCCCCCCCACCCACCATGTGCTTTCCTGGGAAAGGGTAGAAAATGACGTCACTGTGGGGCTGGTCTGTAGTTTATTAGTCAGCGCGAAGTGCCAGGTTAGAACTCAGACAAGGCTCTGTCCAGCCAGCTCAACTCAGCTTAACCACCTCAATTCTTCAGAGGGATGTCTTTTCTATAAGTTTAACAAACTGAGGCATTGACCCAAGTTCTACAACTTTTAACTTTCTTAAGTACTTTTAAACAGTCTTTAAATGTGTCTTGTTTGAGGATTAGTGCGCAACACTTTTAGAGAAGACAGGCGCGTAGTAAAAAACATCCAAATTTGGATTGTAGTTTCTGTTTCTCGTCTTTCAGTTGAGAAAACCCGACTCGTGATGGTTGTCCTGTCACTTAGGTTACTAATGGTAGGAGTTGTAGTAGGTCTGACTTCAGCTCTTCTGGTAAGTGTTAATGATTTACTGTTTCTGCACGTAAAGTTGTATGAAAGTGATCTGTAAATGAAAGCTCGCGTGACATGTTTGAGGTGTAACAGTCGCCCTCCCGCTTGGAACACGATTAGAAGTCAAATAAATCTGACTGAAATTTAAGCTGGTTTTAAGAATATCTACACCAGTATTGTGTTTATTCTGTCTGTTTGTATTATGCAGAGTACTTAGAGAGAACGTATCAACCAAATACTAGAGAGAAACTTGCGCATTTTAGGAGAGTGTTCCCAGCTGTCAAACCATAGCCAAACTGTCCGAAAGTTGGCATGGCAGAATACACGTGAAATATGGCAAGCTGTTTTCATATTTATTCCTTTAAACGACCAAGCACATAATTAATTTATTGATTCAATACTAGTAGCTACTTGTAATTATTTGATAGTGACAAATTATTCCCTTGCTACAGATAAACAATTGCATGCTTTTCCATAGATTTCTTCAGATATTGACTATTCACTACTTAGGCCTACTGTGCAATTCAGTTAGTGCTAGGTAGCCTACCTAGCTTTATTATCATCTAATTTATTAATAGTCTATTTCTTACTATTCCAGTTGTTTAGTATGTTTAAAAAAAAAAAAAAAATCTAAACTTAATTTTTAATTTTATGAAACTATAAACTAGTCATTTTGACTAGTAACTATAGTTACACAAGACATGCTACTAATAACAGCTGGAATGGGATAGGCTACTAATGTCAGATAAATAGGTAAGAGTATAAGTATCAGAAAATCTGAAATAGACACTTTACAAACAATCTGGATGTTATAGTTGTAACAAAAAGTAGTAGCTCACCTAATTGAATAAATAATAGTAAAATAGATACTAGCAACAGTTAGTTCACTTGTCGGAAGTGAATAGTTTATATCTGAACCACAGTAACAATAACAATGGATGAGTTGCTTATTCCTTTGCTTCTGGTCACTATTGGGTTTCATCCTGGAAATTGAAATTAAGTAGTAACATAAAAATAGATACCTATTAGTTTAAAGGAATACATGTAAACATGGCTTGCCACAAATGAAATTGAAAGTTAAATGTCAGATTTGGATATACTCATGACAGTTTTACACCCATTATGGGTTCTCTGCAATGGTAGCCTACTTTCTCAGCTGTTTTATAAATGTATTGGCTGCATGTTTTATGCATCATTTATTTATCGCTTTGTTCTCGTTTTCTTGCAGGCTGGTGAAATTAAAGATAAAAAAGGTAAAGTATCTTGTGGTCCTCAAACTTTTTCCGCTAATTTGTGCTCGTTATGTTTCTCAAATAGTTTTTCAGGGTGAAAAAGTCATTTTTATAACTTTTGATGCTTCTTTAATAATTTATGTAGACAGCTGCAAAGTAAGAGTCACACTGTGCCAAGTCATGTGGTGTTATCACTTGGATCTTCTCCTCTCAATGTTTAATGACAAATACTTTAATCAGAAAATTCATCATAATTGTTAAACAGTCAGTACAGGAAAAGCCCTAAAGGCACCAGAGCCAATCTTTAGAGAACTTTTAACAGACTATAATACACTTATTATAATAGTTATATAACACCTATAATAATAGTTAATTAAAGTTGGGAATGACAAGCAAATTGCACAGGATGATAATACATTGTTTAGTCAGCTAGACTTTACAATCATTAATTGTGTTTCTCTTTTTTAATGAACAGTGGGATAACTTTAAGAAGTTAATTGTACACCGTAAAAACTGACTCCATTACATTTAAGTAAACTCAAAGTAGTGTCAACGTCACAACCTTCAGTGATGAGTTCAGTGCACCTTTTTAACCACTTTAAATTTAATTACTGATGTAGAAAATCATATATTTTTTATTATTCAAAATCAACCCATTAGACTAGAGCAATTATTTCTCAGACACAGGTCTTGCATGTATTCACATCAATTTTTATTAAAATCAAGATAAATTCTACATGTTTGTCTTATGTTTTATCAGACTTGTTGAAGATCCGTCTGAAAGAGTATGGCCTCATTACTCCCATCAGTACCGATGCAGAGGGTCACTACCTCTCGCATCTTCTCTCAGCCAATCACAAGCAGCGTGTGAAGCGTGAGGTTTTGGAAGGGTCGACGCAAGCGGTAGACAGACTGTTCTTTAACATCACTGTCTTTGGCAAGGAATTCCACCTCCGACTACATCCCAACCAAAGATTAGTGGCTCCAGGATCTATGGTGGAATGGCATGATGAGATCGAAATAGCTGGGAATGCAACTGAGAATGGAACCCACTCAGAGAGAATACTTAGAAGGGAGTTGCTGAAAACAGACTGCACTTTTATAGGGGACATCACTGATGTGCCTGGAGCTTCTGTTGCTATTAACAACTGTGATGGACTGGTGAGTGTAGTTTCCTTTCCTAGTATATTACTTTTGAAATGAACTTGGCACAGGGCCTGACACAAATGACAAAATGCAAAGAAACTGCAAAGTGTTAGATTTGTGTAGTTAATAATGGCTTACAATCTATTTTGGCCTATTTTCGTACTTCATAATGCCAATGCAGTTTGGTTTCTAAACTTTAATGGAAATCCTCACTGGCATTGAGTGGTGAGTCATTCCTTTCCAAACGCAAGTTTGCATTATATTTGGCATTTTCTTTATTTCTATACTATAAAGGGACAGCTCACTCCTTCGTCTATACTAACTCTCATGGCTCTCAAAACTAGCAATAGAGCAATATTACATTTCATAGTCAATATAAACAAGTCAGTAATTTTTTTAATTTTATGGCTGGTAATCAACAAATGGGTAATTATAAAATGTTACATTACCGTAATAAACCTTTCTAAATAAAAAACTAACGTTACGTTAGACTGCGTTTTCTGCCCTGTGTTAGACTGTTATTCATTGAAAATCTTTCTTATAGTGCAAATGAAAAGTTATTAATTTCCCTTTCAGCAGATGCTGTGGTGAGGATGGTACAAATCCACTCACCTGTCAGTTTACAAATCAGATCATTCAGGGAAAGTGTGCATTGTACTGTGTGTCTTTTTGTCTTTCCACTTCCTCACAAAAGACTAGTGAGCTTGAGGCTAGTGTTCAGAGTGATAGTGGAGTTGAGTGAACTGTGGGTCACCCCAGGAAGCTGACAAATAGGATGAAGCTGTTCTCCCCAGGGCCTGTCTAACATCAGAGGAAAGCTTTACTCTTCAACAATAAATAGACAGATCAAATTGGGAAAATCAATTTCGCATAGACTTCCAAAGAGTTTACGTAGACAAGCATGGGCAAAGGAGTGATGGCTATGTTGATGAGGCACTCAGTGGGAAAATATGTTTTTTTTTTTGGATTCAAGCAGTAGTCTAACACTCGATCCCTTTGGAATCAAGTGCATTGTGTCAGATTCTACAAATGAACTTTTCAGGTATAAAAAATTAAAAATAAAAACATTGACAAAAAATTCAGTTGTAAAGCCATGTAAAAGAAGCTGTTTGTCGAATAATAGTAGCATTTTGAATTGATGCTTTATTTTTTAGGATGTTTTTAGGATGCAATAGAATCATAGAAATAGAAATTCAGAATTTGACTAAATATGACTTGCGAAGGACATTTGCTGTCTTTGCTCTGACCTCCTCAGTAAAAACAAAACAAAAACAAACTTAAATCAATCACTGTTATTTTAGTAGGCTGCTAGAACAACTCAATTGAAAGTCGTGTTTTCTCACTAGTCATTATATTGATTCAGTAACTGCTCTGGGGTGCGTTTCCCAAAAGCATCGTTTACCAACTATGGTCGCAAATTCCATCATTATCAGCCACAGTTCAACGAGTCTGTTTCCTGAAACCATAGTTCCAATGAACATTTGCAAACAGCATCGCAAAGCTGTGTGGTCTGAACGACAGCTCTCGACCTGTGGTTAGAAGCATAGTTTCTTGTTTGATTGACATGTGTACTTAATAAATTCTTATCTTGAACAAAATCAGTACAATCTATATATTTTATTTAGAATATATACAAATTTCATTTACGTCTTTTAGTTTATCAAGAGATATAAAACACCATTTTGAGTGTGCATGTGCATACATGCTCTAGTACATAAGAACGAGCCTATGTTTGAAACTGGAAATAAAGCAAAATAACTGAGAAAATTTGAATTAGTCCTCAGATGGCATGTCCGTAATTTATAGCAAAACATCAACGGATTCATTAAAATAAGTTATTACACCACCACCTTCGTGACATCATTAACCAACATGGTTGAACGCCAAATTTGCGACAATACAGTTTCGGGAAACATTCCTGAGTAGCTGGTTGATTTCTTTAACGATGCATTGTTCTATAGTTAAGCAAGTCCCCTGATGAATTCATTGAGTTCATTCAGTAAATTTGTCAGGCTAATTTAAATTGGTCATTCATGAGTTTGCAATTCATTTTGGATGTTCATTAAAATAACTGTTTAAAAGTTAATTTGGTCATGAATTGGTCTACACTACATGCTATTATGTTTTGATTGCAGTCCACAAAGGTATAACAAATATTTTCTCACTGGACATCATAGTGAGTCAGATTCATTATCTGCTCTGACTTATTCAGTGAAGGATTCATCAGACTCATTAGAACTGCAATGTAACTCATGAATTTGATTGTACATACTGTAAGCTGAACCATTGCATTTGAGCTGATTTCTTTAGACATTTTCCTTCAGCTCTGAATGTTTATATCGTCTTAGAATGACATCAGATTCAGTGCTGTTGTGTGACCTTTGAAACCTTGACTGTGTATTTCTTCAAGACCCACTGAGGTTTTTGTAGCTTTACATTTTCCACCTAAACTCTGCCATTCCCTTGAGTAATAGATCAAATGCTTACGTGGACAGTCTTTGATGTAAAGTGGCACTCAGAGTCGACACCAAGATATGTTTCACTGGTCTTAATTACAGCCACCGTGGATCTTGAAGTCTTCACATGTAGCCCGTGAAGCAGTTATTTCCTCTCTGAGCTGAGAGGTTGTGGGGGATGGAGGGATGATTTTAGCTGGGGAAGGAGGAGGAGGAGGAGGAGGAGGAGGAGGAAGGAGGAGAAGGGGGGGGGGAGGAGGAAGGAGGAGGAGGGGGAGGAGGCTCACTTACATGACACAGGCATGTTTCAGGCTTGTGAACATTCCTCTGAAAGTGGAGAAAAGTGAACGGTTCTGTTTCTGCTTAGCAACTCAACAAGGTCTCGGAATGTCAGCAGAAATACTTTGGTAGAAATATCAAAGATCCAAGCCATTGCCCATTCCCTTTCCACTAGGGACCAAAAGAGGCTCAGCAGTCCCAAAGCAATGGGAATTATCCTTTTGCTAATCTACAGCTCTGTGTCACTCATAGCTTGGCCTCTTTAATGCATACTGCTATATTCTGTGGCCAGGGTGCTGAATGAGGCTCCTCACTCATTGATGATCAGAGCTGGCTGTGTTACTGAACTCCTGGCCGAGCTTCACACGGGAGGCTGGCTCTGAGCCAGAACTTCATGCCCAATGCACCTTTGTCAGGAGAATAATGACATTAATGGTCAGAGGAGTCTGTGTTCTTCTGCCCACACTGCCAGTAACAATCTAACATGTTCAGTCTTTTGCAGATCCACTTTAGTGCTGAGATGACTTTGAACTTCTCTGCACCCCCCCCCCTGCACCCATCATGCCTTGAATTCCTCTAAGAGTTCAGTTCACTGTTCCAAGACCTAGTAAGCTGACAAACAGTAATTTGTATTACTCTACTGTACATAGACCACAATAAGCTACTAACAGCATAGTATATGACACCCATAATTTTAAGAATAAGTATTGAATAAATATTCATCAACGATGCATTAAATTGATCCACAGTTACTTGTGATGAAAAGAGTTAAGACTTTTACATTGTTACAACGATTTCAAATAAGTAAACAAAAATATTCATCAGCACAAGTGTTTTCAACACAATTCAGCATATTAGAATGATTACTGAATGATCATGTGACACTGTAGAGTCATGAGGCTGAAAATTCTGCTTTGCCAGCACAGGAATAAATTGAAAAATTACTGTTTTACTGTATTTTTTTATCAAATAAATCCCGACTTGATAAGTAATAAGAGACTTGTTTCAAAAACGTTAAAAATGCTCACAGACTTCAAACTTTTGAACAGTAGTGTATATGTTAATTTGGTAACACTTTACAATATGGTTCATCAGTTAACATTAGTTAACTACATTAGTTAACATTAACTAATAATGAACTGCACTTATAAAGCATTTATTAATCTTTGTTAATGTTAATTTATACATTTACTAATACTTTATTAAAATCTTGTTAACATGAGTTAATGCACTGTGAACTAACATGAACAAACGATGAACAGTTTTATTTATATTAACTAACATTAACAAAGATTAATAAATACTGTAAAAAAAAGTGTTGCTCATTGTTAGTTCATGTTAGTTAATACATTAACTAATGCTTAATAAATTAACCTTATTGTAAAGTGTTACCGTTAATTTAGTAAAGGATTCGTCAAACTGATTAAAATGGGCAACCGCATTTTTGATTTATTCCTCAAAAGAATCACTCATAAGAGCCATTAGTTATTCATATGTTGATTCAGTAACTGCTCTGATGGATTCAGTGAACGAATCATAATCTTATATGAAAATTATTTATTTTGCTGTGACTCTGTATAATTAGTGATAGTGGAGGTAGCAGGAAATGGGAATAGGAGCAGGCTTCACTCAATGATTGAACTTAAATTTTAAGAGTGCTGGCCTGAATGATTAGAATATATAAAACAGGATGCATACATTGTTTTATTTGCAGAGGAAACAGCAGGAAACACTGCTGTTATCACAGCCTTGCTAGGATATATGTTGCAGTGCAGTTCAGTGAGGAAAACTGTGCTGTTGTTTAAACATAAAAAAAAAAAAATCAAGTTCAGACACAGTGGCTGCACGACCTACATCAAACAGAAGTGCCAGTGACCAAGCAGTGTATGAGACCTGAACTGTCACAAGTGGGTGTAAGCTGTTTTAAGAGCAAACACATCTCTGCTTTCTGACATCTCTGGCACACCAGTGTGTGTCCCACCCTTTACTCAGTGGATCACTCACTGTGCCTTGTTCTTAACGCTCCAGACTCTCACCATCTGGGACACAAACTGAAAAATGACAAATAGGATTTATTGAGCATGAAAATAAAATATGGAATTGAAGAACAAAATGTTTCAACCAAAATGTGCATTGAATTCTGTAACCCAATTACAGTACATAGATAATAGAACAGATAGCCTTGCTGATAGAAAATTAATAGAACAGTTACCAGTTAAATAAATTGTGTCATCATTTACTCTGAAAGAGGTTGTTTCAAACCTCCTTGACCTTATTTCTTCTGTGAAGCATAAAAGTGGAGATTCTGAAGACTGTACTGACCCCCATTCAGTGTCATTGAAATTAATAGAAAAATAAAGCTTTTTTATATACTGCGTACATGACTCGTTGAAACCGTACAAGCTTTGCGTGAGAAACCAACATTTACGTCTTTCACTGAGAACCTTCACCTCCTTAGTGCTGTTAACCACTCAAGACTTGAACTTGAGAACTGGATCAGTTTGATTTATAAATTAATCATTCAGAATCATGGTTTGTTTATTAATCGGACATCTCTACCTTTCTTTTAAAAATTCTTGAGAGATAGATTGGATGTCAAGATATTATGTGAATAATGAATTCATATTATCCCTTGAATATTGACCCTTCTACAGAATTTTTGAAGCTTGAAAGCTCAATCCGTGTGTGTGTGTGTGTGTGTGTGTGTGTGTGTGTGTGTGTGTGTGTGTGTGTGTGTGTGTGTGTGTGTGTGTGTGTGTGTGAAATAGCTTGGGAAAAAGCATAAAAACAATCTTCAAAATAAATCCTTCTGAAAGTCATACATGTTTGGAATAACATAAGGATGGATAAATTATGTCTGGATTTTCATTGTTGGGTGAATGGACATATATTATTGAGAGAGTACTTGAAGGAAAGAGAATAAAGCAAGCTGTTCTGTATCATACCTATCAGAAGTTGTTGCTTTCCATTGGAAAGAGCAGCATTAGCTTGAGTTTCACTCCTTAACTCTGTTTAAACTTTGCAAACTCAGGTGAGGCTTTTATTCAGTCCAACACCAGTTTAAACTCAGAAACCATCCTTCTGGGAACACAAACATTCCTCACCAAATATTGGCTGAACTCAGTGACTTCAACTTTAGCATCTCAGCTTGAAATCAGGTAACATTTGGATCATAAGAGGCTGTCCTGATTTTAACTGTTACCTCAGTTCTGCTAGTGTTTTTACAGCTAAAGCAATTTAGCCATGTAAAAGAAACTAAAGCCCCCTTCTATGTTCTTCAATGCACTTTAAAATGCACCAAAATAATGTTTTAGAGTGCAAATTAACTGGCAGTAGTCCCAAAATATTTCATAAAGTTCTGTTTTTACTGGCAAGACTTCCATTACGCAAAGCATTATCTAAAGCGACAAAGAGAGGCGGGAGAAAACAGATGCTACAATATTTGGATTAGACTCAAATGCCCAATTTACATTTAATAAGCCTCTTGTCCTCTCTCAGAAAGAGAGGCCCTTGGTCCATCTTCAATATGATTTAAGCATTACGAAGAACGGCTGTATATGCTTCAGTTATACAGAAGACGGCATGTTGGGGATTTAGCATATCCAGAAAAAAAGGTTGCCTTTGATTGAAAAAGAAACCGAGCCAGTTCCTTCCCCCTGAGAAGTGCACCCGTACACAAGAGTTGTATTCACTAATAGTTATTGATGTACTTTGTTGATTCAGCCGAGGACTTGCCTGTTGCAGAGGCTTGACCCCTGAGCTGTTTTGGTATATGGTTTGAGGTTGAAGAGGGGAGGTGTTGGAGGATATGCAGAGGCAACTTGTTTCTTTAGGTCTGCTTCAGGAGAGGCCCGAGACTAGTAACTCTAGCCCTGTGTGTTTGGCTGCTTTTATTGATATATAATTTTTTTAAATACATTTTTAATCATGACTAGTTTAAAACCACATTTTCTGTTGTCATTGCTCTGAAAATTGGGTCCTGTTCACCAGCAGCACTTGGGTTTTATTTTTTTATTTGGAGTTAAGGCCCTTTCACACTGAGCACAACGGGATAAAGCTAAGCAAATTGCAGACGAACGCAGCTTTCACACTGAACACTAAACGATTGATTGCCTTCAACTAATTCACGCCTGGTGGCAATAGGTGGCGCTGACCGAAAATAAATTTTTCTTCATGTATCTCGTAGGTTTTCCCATTTAGATTTAACCTCGTCCGCTGAACAATATACAACAGTTATTTAAGACAAATAAAGTTTGGTAGCCTACTTACACAGAAACCATCATCAAGCGCGTGTAATAAGGACTGTGCGATCTAAAGGGGATTTTGATTAAATAATCAGTAGACGTGCATTATTTGTACTGTTTTATAATAAACTGAATGCTACACCTGTTTAGCATTTCTCATGTAAGCATTTCTCATTCTTTATTGTAATAAAAATACCCTGAACTGCATGAAAAACACATACAGAACATATACCATCGTTATCTTACATTTATTTGGCTTCATGTTTCTTTCAGTTGTTTATGTGCTCATTGGCTGCCTCGCGGCAACTGCGTGACATCACGCCCTCACGCGTCATAGCCCGCCAGAATGGGGGTGGCTTAGCGTATAAAAGAAAGGGCTCAGGGGCTGCTTAACTGGTTTTTCATCGCCTGAAGCGAAGTGAGCTCGGGGCGCGATCACGGCAGGTTACGCAGTACTCGTTCCCTCATCTAGAGAGAACCGAGGTTATGCTAGGTAACCGAGTACGTTCTCTCGTACTGCGTAATTGCGTAATTGTGCGAAGCTCGAAGGGAGAGTTCCGGCATGCGTTCGGGCTCCGGTGGTCTCTGGGCGCGGCATTTCTTCTTACTCGGGCCACTGGAGAGAGGCGGAGCGACAGCTTGGGCGTCGATTACAGGTAGTCGAGCCCGCAGGGTCGACATTGGCAGTTCTTCGCAGTGGATGCAGCCTCCCGAAGACAGGGCGAGGGCTGCATGGTCTCGGCCCAGGTAGAGAGCACAGATCACATGACGGTCTCCATCGCTGAGCGCGGCTCTGCAAGAACCACAGGAAAAATGAGGCATTTTGCAACAAACGCCTCGTGCTCTTTCAGACACGTGAGTCGCAGCGGCGAACACACAGAGAGGATATAAAAGGATACTTGTCGCCGGATAGCATTGCAGGCACAGATGGCTGAAGGCGGCGAAGACGGCCGGCTTCCTTTGACGCTTTCCTAGGCTTGCTGGTCGCTTGATTCAACGGCGGCGGCTTCTCTCTGAGTCCAGCGATGTGTAGAGCTCGCTGAAGAGATGAAAAATCAGTTAAGCAGCCCCTGAGCCTAGACAGCCTTCTTTAGGTCTGCCTGCTGCTACACTGCGTTGACAATATGTACAAAACTTAGGATACATTTTTGGCTTCATATCTCGAGCAAAGATGACTTTACCCATTGCGTAATGCAATTACGTAGTACGAGAGAACCTCTCGTAAGAGAACAGCGCCATGTACGCTGTTTAAAGCTCTTCAGATCACATAATGATAGAAAATGATAATAACAATCTGATAACTGATAATAACACTAAGAACGTAATAATAAATCTGTTCTCAGACACAAATGATAACACTCAGCAACATCCATTATCTTCTTTCTTCCGGTGTGGTGAAGTGTTGATTCCCAGCGAAGTGATGAGTCCCAGCTTAGGACCCCAGTAATATGCATGATCTTAAGCTGTTCTCGCGATTCTTAAAGGGATATTTCACCGCTGGAAAGATGAATATGTATTTGAATTGGATCATTTATTTAGTAGAAATGTGAAATTATTTTAGAAGTTGGTGCCTTCTAGACTGAGAAAAGCCATAAAATGTATTTTTGGCTAATGTGGATGAAAGAGAACAACTCCCAGAATGCACTTTCCCTACGAGGCCACTCCCAAGCCACGCCTACCGGTTATAGAGGGCAGTTTCGGAAGAAATGATACAACTAGGCTAATTGACTCGAAACTGAAAAGCCATCGTTTTATCGTGAGTCTCCGTGACGATTTAGTTGATAAATTAATTAAAAAAGAAATACTTGCACCTCTGCTGCAGCAGCTGCTCCGGCCGCCTCTTGTTCCTCCATCCGCAAATGTTCCTCGCTGTTTTGTGGCTTGTACAGGTATACAGCCCTATGGGCGGGTTAAAAACATGTGAAACTAGCTCCTACTACTGGCTGTAGTCTCTAGCCTCTGGTCAAAAAAGCCTCCGATGACGCTAAATGACAAAAAACATTTTCCAGACACACAATACAGAAATCTCTCATCTCAGGGGGACATGAGGGAGGGAAGCACGGTCATTCGAAAATACTACCGGGTTTCTACTGATACAAAGCTTAATGCTAATCGGTGAAGTATCCCTTTAATGTAATCAATCACATTTGAATTAATCTAACAATCTGTTAATGTTATTAAGAAATAAGGCATAATATATATATTTTTTTAATTACAAGCATGTCATGTCATAATTAATTCTTAAA
The DNA here is from genome assembly GCA_033366665.1 of Phoxinus dragarum. Taxonomy (NCBI): domain Eukaryota; kingdom Metazoa; phylum Chordata; class Actinopteri; order Cypriniformes; family Leuciscidae; genus Phoxinus; species Phoxinus dragarum. The sequence goes on along the minus strand of JARPMJ010005597.1, from coordinate 13,811 downwards.
CAGAATTATGCTTGTATCATATTTGTTATCGAATTGTTTATCGATAAATATTGTAAATGGTTGAAAAAAACTTTATCTTTAATAATTTCTGATAGCTGTATGCTACTATCTAAGTTTACTAAAAAAACACTAAGAACAAGAAATTTTAAATTTCACAATCTTTAGCTTCGGTTATACACTAGTATATGAAACATATAAAATACAAATTAATGAAAAGTACAAATACATAAATGGTCGTTATAATGTAGTTCAAACGACTTGTATAATAAAGTGATATCTGATTTGTAACCAGGCACTAAAGCGATTACCCATAAAACGAGCTTTGAACCAATCCGATTGCTTGGGTCCTAAGCTGGGACTCATCACTTCAGTGCTTACACACCACTCTCTCTCACACTTTGTGCAATAATAGCAGCGGCTCGGGTAGGCTCAAATCTAATTGGACGGCTCGTTTCATCGCAGGGCGACGGGGGAAAATCGACACATTGGTCGAGAAATAAATCTTGCTTTGTCAATGCTGTGATTCATCGCGCCTGGTGTTAATAGCTCAATAGGGATCTAGTGAGTCGCAAGTGAGACAAAAATAAATGAATGATACTGATTTGATTATCATGTGTTTTTTTCAAAATGGATTTAAAATGACATCACATAGCCTACTATTCCTTTTGAATTTTTTTAGGCCGGAAGCTAGAATTTTACTTTGTAACATGTTAAATATGAATTTTTTTCTTACACAAACGCATCACCTTTATTAACCCCGGGAGCCGTGTGGACCACTTTTATTATGGATAGATGCACTTTTATGGACTTCAAAATAGAAATGGCCATTCACTGCCATTATTAAGCTTGGAAGAGCCAGAGCATTTTTTTACACAACTCTGATTGTATTCGTCTGAAAGTATTATGTCATAAACCTAGGATGACTTGAGGGTGAGGAAATTATGGGCTAATTTTCATTTTTAGGTGACCGGAAATTGTAAGCTGACATATTGATGTGTTTGTGTTCTTTTTCCTTCCTTTCCTTCATAGTTTGAGCACCTGTTTTCTTTGCCACTGTTTCCTTTGCTCACTGGAATTTTGTGAGGCAATTCTCTTTGTAAAGCAACTTTACAATATGGTACAGACAGGCAGAAGGTTCACACACACCAAATACAACATAGAACAGACAAAGACTGACTGAACAGAAGGGAAATAAATACAAACACAGATGAACTGATTAACAGAACACAGGTGATGCAGATGATGATGATGACACGTGACATGAAGACAGGTAGACAAGTCCAATGAAAACAAACTCAACAGAACACAACTCTGACACATACAGTATACATTTTGGCATTCAAATGTCTTGTAAGTTATTCAATATTCAATAACCAATCATGTTATGTAATGACCCATAATGAGTACCATGGGGGTAGATAGTGGAAAAAAGAAAAAGTACTAAAAAGTATAGTGTAAATCAAATGTGATTATTATGTTCATTTTTCTAAGTACACGTAAAATAATTTTGCTTCACTCCGTTTATTTTGATTTTCCTTCCTCGAAATACAGAGATTCCTCTTTTCCTCTCTGGCTTGGATGACTTTTACATTTTTCTCGTCTTTTTTTTTTTCCGGCGAAAGAAATTAACTGGTGTAACTTTTTAAAAGTTCCTTTTTAAGGAGGGATGAAAATGGCAGGTAATGATGACGAAGGTTTACACACATTTCTAAACCAAACACACCTTTAAACAACATGGCGGGTGAAAGGTAGCAGTGTGTCGGCTGAATCCATGCTTTTTTGAAAGTGGCAGTACCTCTTTTTTAAATAAAGCACATTCAGACCGGCTCCTTAAGAGGTTGAGACTGGAGTGCCGTCTTAGAAAACTGGACCCCTTCAGCTGAATCCCATATGTTTGTCTTGGCCCATAGCTGGTGTCTGCTTGGCGGGCGCTGATGCTGGGGATATTAAACTGATGGAACACAGGTCTCTTGATCCCTTTCGAGGGCTGCTATTTAGGTAAAGGCAAGAGGCTCTGTCCATCCACCTGTGATTGTCTGCTTCATAAAACAAGCTGCTTTGTGGTCGGTGTAGGTAATGGGGCGTTAGAGTTGACTACCCTGTGTCCTCCTTGTTTTTTTACTGGCACTTTCACCTCAGTGATGTGGTTAATGTTTTAAATGAGGGCTGCCACTGAATGTAAAAGTTTTTTTTTTTTAATAATAGTAGTTCATTGAATGTGATCAGCTTTAATATTTGTCTACCACGTCCAGTGTCCAGCCACAGACGTATCATGGATGACTGTTTTGTATTTCTGTTTCAGTATTCTCTGAAATGGTTTCCTTGGATGCAAAGAGCCTAAGTTCTTGCTTATTAATTAAATTATATAAATAAAAACACATTTTACGAAACATAAAATACATTTATAAAAATACAAAATACATCCCAGTTATTTAAGCTTGAGGACTTCAGATTCAGTCCAGTGTTGGTCTACTGGACTAGTGGTTCCTTACTACAAAACATTGGATTTGTTTTTTTACCCTCAGGAGTACAACACAAGACTTCATTAAAAAATAAATAAAAGCTTCTCCTTCTTTCATCTTCCCATTTTCCAAAAGTCTTTTTCAAAAGATTTTACGAGATGCAATACAAGTCTCAGGTGTCCCCAGAATGTATCTGTGAAGTTTAAGTTAAAAACACCCAACAAATAATTTATTATAGCATGCAAAAACATGAAAGTTTTAGCAAAAACATGCAGTTTTAAAGCATGTATCTTTAAATGCAAATGAGCTGCTGCTGCCCTCCACCCCCTATCCAAAAATAGGGCGGAGCCTTTATAGCTCTGCCAGAAACTAACAAAACATCTGATTAGTTTTTATTATCATCTCTATCGCGGTCATGTTTACATGACAGTGCAGTTCTTCATCATCATGAAAGTTTATTATCTGCATGCGTTTTAAAGCCATTTCTTCATCTCATGAAGTTCTTTGGCGTAGGCCCCGTCCTTAGAGAGCAATGCTATCTGCATATCCTGCCTCTGGAGGTTTCCTGAAGGGGGAGGTGCCATGGTTGGGGAGGATGGAGGTTCAGCATCTGCGAACTCAGACGAAAGTACCGAATACTGTGAGTGTTAGCACTAGGAGAGAAGCGTGGCACGCTGATTGAGTCTTCCTGGCAGAACCTACGCTGAAGCTGTCATATCTGTCTAAACTTCCAGCGTTCACATCCAAAGCAAACGCACAGAAAGCTGGCTGTCAGACAGCGCATCCCTTCCATCCATCCATCCATCCATCCATCTTCTTCCGCTTATCCGGGGCCGGGTCGCGGGGGCAGCAGTCTAAGCAGAGACACCCAGACTTCCCTTTCCCTAGACACTTCCTCCAGCTCTTCCGGGGGGACACCGAGGCGTTCCCAGGCCAGCCGGGAGACATAGTCTCTCCAGCGTGTCCTAGGTCTTCCTCGGGGTCTCATCCCGGTGGGACGTGCCCGGAACACCTTCCCAGGAAGGCGTTCAGGAGGCATCCGGATCAGATGCCCGAGCCACCTCAGCTGACCCCTCTCGATGTGGAGAAGCAGCGGCTCTACTCTGAGCTCCTCCCGAGTGACCGAGCTCCTCACCCTATCTCTAAGGGATCGCCCAGACACTCTGCGGAGAAAGCTCATTTCGGCCGCCTGTATCCGGGATCTTGTTCTTTCGGTCATGACCCAAAGCTCATGACCATAGGTGAGAGTAGGAACGTAGATTGACCGGTAAATCGAGAGCTGAGCCTTCACCACGACAGACCGGTACATCGACCACATTACTGCGGAAGCTGCACCGATCCGTCTGTCAATCTCCCGTTCCATCCTTCCCTCACTCGTGAACAAGACCCCAAGATACTTGAACTCCTCCACTTGAGGCAGGAACTCTCCACCAACCTGAAGTGAGCAAGCCACCCTTTTCCGACTGAGGACCATGGCCTCGGATTTGGAGGTGCTGATTCTCATCCCAGCCGCTTCACACTCGGCTGCAAACCGTCCCAGTGCATGCTGAAATTTTTGTGTGTATGCTTTTTAATGAATATTAAGACATTATGAATGATAATAATTCAATTGTATCTACATGATTAATTTAATCATGTAGATACAATTTAATCATGTAGACACAGCGCATCCCGTGAGTATCAAACTAATTTCTCTTTAGTATCTTATTGCGCTTAAACTGTCAAATACACAGATTTTTTTGTATATTTTTCAAATATATAAGCAGGGCTCCAGACTAACTTTTTTTACTAGGAGCGCTGTAGCCCGTGACTGAAAATTTTAGGAGCACAAGCAGAAAATGTAGGGGCACACCTTAAATCAGCTTGCAATGCAATTATTCAAATTTCCCCAAAAATAACTGTAATACTGACAAATTCTTTAATAATAAATAGACTTAACGTACAGATATTACAATGTGCAGTTTTATTTTAAGTTCACAGGCTCCAGACTAACATTTGAGGGAGCCACTGAGTTCTACAAACAATATCGGGTAGCACTGGGGCTGAGAATAAAGAACTATGCTTAATTTAGGGTGTAGATTAAATTAATCATGTAGATACAATTGAATTATTATCATTCATAATGTCTTAATATTCATTAAAAAGCATACACACAAAAAAAATTTATAGTAGGAAGTGAAAATAGCCAATAAGCATCCTACTGTTTACAATGGTAATTGAATGTATTTTTATTTTTAAATACATGTTTAAATAAGAGTTTTCCTATCTTAATTTTTTTTGTTTTAGGGCAATCTTTGAAGGATAAAAAAAAATGTGTTGGTCATCACATTCAACATAACATTTATATATGATATTATAGTTTTGAAGTGCAGGAAAAAGATGTTTAGTACTTGTAAGCGTTTGACTATTTCTGTCACAATACCATAGTTATGGTTAGAGTTAATACATTAGCCTTAATCCGTGGTGAATGTTGCTGATTTGTGGACTGAAGGCCTTCTATAAGTGTTTCTCCTGGTTTCCACGTCAGTGCTGTTTGATCTGATATCTATGGTTTATTATAATAGAGAACGTTGCGCCAAATCAGAATGTTTCTCACTGGATCACGCAGCGATGATGTTATTAATTCTGAGGCGAATTCAATGGATTTCTTCACTGGATCTCCAGAGTCTGGATCTCCTAGTAACAGTGTCGCGTGATCGAGATCGACCCGTGACTGGCAAGTTCGGGGAGCTGCGCTGTTTAAGATTTATTATTGAAGCGCATTTTCGTTACGCTTTACTTTTGTTTGCATTCGGTACTCGACGACGTTGTGGTCGTGCCAGCGCGACCTAAATAAATATTTGGTCGCACCGGCAGGAAAAATGGTTGCAAAATGCGACCAATTGGTCGCAGTCTGGAGCCCTGTAGTTATGTCAAAAACGTACAAAGTTCACACAAACACAGTCGGTAATGTCTGTGAACGTAAACAGCAGAGAAAGAAATTGCATGTGTAAATTAGATCTGTGTATGATAGTGACAGCAGCGTAATATACAGTTCTTACTGATGTACGTTGTTAATATGAACCAAACAACAAAAGAAAAACTAAAAAACACTTACTGGACTCACTGCTCTTGATTGAATAACTTAAGGAGCTTTAAAAAGAATGCTTGAATGCAGCTCTTAAATGCTCTGGCGAGGAGATACACATGGCGGACTGTGTACAGCTCACTCAGGGGAGGAGTTAAGCTAATAGGGCAGATTCTACCACCAGTTGTGGGCAGGGCCTGTTCCAATGTGATGTTAATGTGATGAGTGGATGGATTTATACCACAATAGGGTCTTTATGTACACCACTGCGGACACATACATGTAAATATGTAAAAATATATATATATATATATATATATAAAAGTGAATTTTGCATAATAGGTCCCCTTAACTAAGTGATTCATCAGACTGCTGCTTCTCTGAGACCTTGTACATGGAGTTGATTTAAGATCCCCATGTCTATGGGACTGAACTATATAGGGCCTTACAAATTAAGTTTTCTAAAGAAAAGGTTATTAAGAATGTAGAAGGATTTATTAAGATATCTCTAATACTTTTAGAGTTACAGGCATGACAACCTTAGAAAAATAATATTTATGTCACTCAGACATTCTATGCAAATGAGCTGATAGAAAAAACAAGATACATTTCTAGTTTTAACATTATTTGTTCGTCTGATATTCCTCTTTAAAAGAAGCTGTATCAAAAGTGTATCAGCTGTTTCAAAAGTGACCCACATTTGGTTTTTGATCACTCAAAATGTGTACTGTTGACCTATTTACTCATGGAGCCATATTAATATCTCCATATATCTGGGATCGAACCATCAAGGGCCTTTAAAATGAAGATACCAAAAGGAAAGTTTGTTAAGAACCAGAATCTAAAAGGATATTGAAGGGATAGTTCACCCAAAAATTAAAATTCTGTCTTTAATTACTCGCCCTCCTGTCGTTCCAAACCCGTAAGACATTGACAGCTATTTGATTAACACTTTGTAGGCCCAGAAAGGTAGGAAATTGTTAAAATAGTCCATGCGACCACAGTGGTTCAACCTTAATTTTATGAAGCGACGAGAATACTTTTTGTGCGGCAAAAAAACAACAAAATAACGACTTTATTTATTCTCTTCCGTATCAGCCTCCGACTCACATTCACGAGAGCACCACAACGCATGCGTGTGATACATGTGTCGTCTCATAGTCTGACTTATCCAAACTTTCAAGATGTGGCATGACAATATCACAATTGATGCAGCACACACTCTCCTGTTCAGCAGGCATCGCTTGGCACTGATGACATCTACACCACCAGTTCTCCATTGCTCTCTGTCTTTCAGAAGCGTGTGGCTGTGGTTGTGTTGCAGCCTCCTCTATCTCTTTTAGTTCGTTCTCTGTATATTCTGGTTCGAATAAGTAAGGTTGTGCAAAAAAATACAATTCATCCTCTGTGTCGAAATCTGCAGACATAGTTATGAACTGTTTTATGTTGAGCGTGCGTCTTCCTCTGCTTGTAAACAGCCCTGCGTTTCCTGGTCATATGTCAGAACGCCAGCTCCTGCAACATCATCACCACACACATGCGTCGTGGTGCTCTCGTGAACGCGTGTCGGAGACTGATACGGAAGAGAAGAAATTGTTGAATAAAGTCGTTATTTACCTTTTTGCTGCACAAAAAAGTATTCTTGTCGCTTCATAAAACTAAGGTTGAACCACTGTAGTCACATGGACTATTTTAACAATGTCTTTCCTACCTTTCTGGGCCTTCAACGTGTTAAAAAAAGCTGTCAATGGAGCCCACCCTGAGCCATCGGATTTCATCAAAAATATCTTAATTTATGTTTCGAAGATGAACAAAGGATTTAAGGGTTTGGAATGACATTAGGGTGAGTAATTAATTACATAATTTTCCTTTTTGGGTAAACTATCCCTTTAAGATATCTTTAATACTTCTTGAGTTACAGGCATGCAAACGAGGCAAAAAACACAATGGGCCCTATCTTGCACCCAGCACAATTGATTTTGTACACCGACGCATGTATCATTCCTATTTTGCACCCGCGCACAGGGGACTTTTCCCTCCACAGACGCACGTCGGTAAATTAGGGAATGAACTTGCGCTCGCGGGGGGCGGTTCGGCGAAAAGAGGAGGCGTGTTCCAGCGCAAAAGTTCCCTGGTGTTATTTTCCAGTTTTAGAAAGCAATTCCGCCACTGACCAGGAAAAACCCAGTCTAAAGACAGTGGCGCGTTGCGAGTTAGTCATATGGTATTTTAAGGGCACGTGCTTGGCCATAATGTAGCGTGTTAACGCGCATACACTTTGATTCTCTAATATAAACAGACGCAGCAGTTTTCATTTTTGCAAATCATACATTATTACAAGGAAAAATATTAACACACAAGGGAAATCATTGCTGTGTCCGTGAAGATGTGAAAAAAATCTATCTAGATTAAAAAAAAAAAACTAGATTAGGCTGGCTACACATTTACCCAAATTATACGCCTGTTTAACCGAAGCTAATTTGGGTGGGTTTCTCCCATCATCCCCAAGGTCACTTCTCTGTGTTTTACGGCCCTGACGAGAACGTCGGTCTCCTCGGCTGTGAATCGCTACTGGCGTGCGCCTGGCAAATCCGCCGTTATAATAGCAATCCGCCATGGAACAAGCGCGCCTGCTCTTAAAGGGAATGTGAGAGGACGCTCTGATTGGTTTATTTCACGTTAGGCCCAAACCACACCTATGAATAATGAAGCTACTTCAGACCAACCCCTTTTATATTTGCGCCAGGCACAAGAGGCATTTATCCCGTCGGGAAAATAGCAACAGCGCCGGGATCCGCCCACAAAGTTACTTGCGCTTTGCGCTTTGATACTTGCGTTTCAGATCGTTAAAATAGGGCCCAATAAGTTTTTCCCCATTTTTTAACTGTCACTGTTGGCATATAATGAAACAAAGATTGCTAAAGTCAACAGATTTAACTAATAGATTTACCAATCTCTGTTTAAAAATTAAATAATGATGCTGCCGCCTTTCTAAAGTCATTTTACACCCCTGTAATTTGGCTCCAAATCTCAGGTGAAAATTGTCATTTTGACCCCTCTTCTACAAAATAGTGGATTACTCAGTAAATATACATCCATGGCATTTCATCACTATAAATGTTTGTCTATCTTCAGAAAAAATATTAAAAATCAACAATTTGAGCTGGGGACCTCTGGTTAAGTTGACACGGAATGACCCAGCAGTGTGTGTGGAGTCAGGATCGCTAACAGTACACCGCTGCTCTTGTATTTTTAACTTGTTTTTACCCCATAGCGAAGAACAAAAAAGGGCCTTTTAGGCAACTTGCAATTATCATTAAAAAAATTATAATAATATCAATATATACATGTCTTACAGGCCCTTTTGGCAGCTGTGATGCCTGATTACTTGATTAAACTTGACCCACGTTACTTTTTTGATTGTCATTGGATGATCATTAGCTTTACGTATTGATTGCCAGTTAAAGGTCAGTGCACAACAGTTTAGAGTTAGATTTGAGTATTTTGTCTATATTGGCATTCACACAAAGGCAGTAGCATTTTACATGGTTAAACCACAGTGAGAACAATGTTCTGTTACACTGGTCTTCTGCATATCTTCTTGCTTTCCTTGTAGACTCATCAAGAAATTATTCTTGCCATAAATGGACATTAATTTACTTTTATTTTACATGATTAAAGTGCTCAGTTTAATATTGTGCAATTATACTCCCTCTCCGCAAGTCAAACAGTCTGTCAGTGGCTCAGGTGGTTGGTGCAGTGACCTGTGGGTCTGCAGGGAAGAGTGTTGAACATGTATGTTTGGTGCATACTGATTCTGTATTCAAGCACATAAATTGCACGGTCCTATTTACTTGCCTCAGGCAATTTGAAAAACTGGGTATGGTTTTCATAATAATATACATAATCATCTAGTGTTATTGTGACTAATGGGTGTAGAGCGATTCACGTGATGCAATTGTTCAGCTTTAGTAATCTGTTACACTTCGGATGCATTTTAAAATGTCCTATAAGCCAAAAATTACTTTTGAAGCATAGAGTTCTTTTGAAATGGATACAGGCATGGAGGAAGGTAAACGGTGTCTTCTTGAGCGCACAGGATGGCGCTGAGGAGAGGTGGCCAGGTTATAACTAGGAAAGAGTGGACTGAGAGAAAGAGAGAGCGCTAGTCTTTCAGCACATTCCAAAGCTCGGCCTCTGAGAGGCTGTTCTGTGTCCAGGAGGCCGGCTCCGGGGCTGGAGGTAAAACTGAGAGGCTGTTCAGAAGAGCAATGAGGTCGGTCCATGCACACACACTTGAAGTACTGTACATTTGAACACTCACCCAATCACGTGCAGAGAGCAGAGTACGCAGTTGAGCATATGGATGAACTCCCACAACAGAAGTGAGCACATGTACGATCAAATATTGCAAGTCAAGATGGTTTGGCGTCTTCATGATGTCAGTATGATTTGTTTGTGACTTAGCTATATGCTCCCAATTATGCTGTACACAAGTTTACACACACACACACACACACACACACACACACACACACACACACACACACACACACACACACACACACACACACACATGACTAATATACTGGTGAAAATGCTTCTATTTTGCACTTTTATTATACACCAAATAAAAAACTTAACCCTTTAACCTCTATATGTTAACTCATTACTTTAGACCTACGTGCCCTCCAGAAGCTTGCGTTCTGCAAGTGAATGGCGCCTTGTGGTGCCATCCCAAAGAGGAACAAAATCACTTTCACGGACCTTTACCTTAACTCTGCCTATCTCAACCAGAGTCTTTTACGATCTTCAAGAATTTACTAAAGACGCATCTCTTTCGGCAACATTTGACTTGATAATACAAACACTTACTATTCTATATCCATTATAAAAAAAAAAAAATCCTTGCTACTTGTCTAGCTGAGACTGGTCATGACATTCGCATATTGTTGCCTTATTGTTGATTTGACTGCTTCTATTGCTCTCTTCATTTATAAGTCGCTTTGGATAAAAGTGTCTGCTAAATGATTAAATTTAAAATTAAATGTAAATGTAAATGCATGAATGTACAGTATGTGCCAATCATTATTACATATTCGGGTCTTTAGCGACCCGGATCTATATCTAACACGGATGGATCTCTACCTGTCAGGATAATATAAGACTCTCCTCATATTATAGTAACAAATACATATTATAGTAACAATTACAGAAGAATAAAATAAAGTGTGTTACCTTTTGAAGCTTGGAAGTGTTCAGTTTGAGCAGATGTTTTATACCATCATAATTGTCCTCGTCAGAGCTCATTTCCCAGTACAATCATCATCTGGCTCATTCGAGATCTCAAACATATTATCAATCATTTTCAACATCTATAAAAACAATATTTTGATTGCTGACAGCTTCTTCACCAGATCAACCATCAAGTGACAGTGACACTAATATTTGATTGCGTTTAGTAATTGCTCTGCGGTACATCGCTGAGCCATTTCAAGTTTTGCTGATGATACTTCCAATTCTTTTGTTTTCTGACTGTGGTAACTATGAGGGAAACGTCATTCATCATTGTGCATCAGACATTGCTACTTTGTGGAATAAAGATGAATTGCACTTATTCAGTCATCAAAGATTTAATTATTGTTGTGCAGAAAAGGTCAGAAAAGGTATCAGAAAAGGTATTGGTAATTCATTTTCTGCCACGACATTATCTGTTAAGTTTACAGACATTGCTTTTAACCCTAATACATAATGCAATGCGTAATTTAAAATATGGGTAAAACACCTGTAAGAAATAAAAACAGATAATTTGTTCATATTAACGGAGTGCAATGTGCCCTATTTTTACGTTTAATTTTACTAAGTTTCTTAGTACATTTTTTTTTTCCAATTATTCAAAATACTAAAACTCTCTTTCTATTAGATAGAGTATTTAAAGGGGTCATATGCATTTTAATTTTCCCTTTTCATTTAGTGTGTAAATGTATCTGTTTATACATGTATACGGTCTGCAAAGTTGTCTCACAAATATTTTATTCTCTCTGACAGAGGATACTACTCCAGTCCCGTCTAAAACGTCTAGATATTATTTTTGCAAATATCTACGTCAAAATGTGAAATATTTCCATAATGCCCACTCAAAAGCAAATGCAAAGAAAGAAGATGAGGCTTCAGTGAATTGTAGTGTTGACGTTGTGTTTAGATTCGAAAGCAAAACCCTTTTTTTAGCCATCCAAAAATGGATGAAATTAGGAACCAGTGGCTAAAATTGATTTATAACGCTGTTCCTGAGCAGTACAACCCGAAAGTTAGATTGTGTACAGTGCATTTTATGGAGGAGAGCTTTCTGAACCTGCGAGAGTACAACGCCGGCTATACATTTCGGCACATTTCAGACAGACTGGGAAAAGAGTTACTGCGAAAATGTATTTTGCAGCCAGGGCAGTCTAGCAACTCTCCATAGACCTTCTAGCTGCAAAAACCTAAATTGGGTCAGGCAAATCACGTCGTGTATGGAGTAGGCGGGGGCGGGCTTAACATATGACGACAGAGTTGCGACGGCTGCCACTTGAAAACAAAGAACGGCGGCTGCGGATGGAGAACAGCGGTCTTTCGAATCGGCTTTGGCCGCGACTCTGGAGGACTTGGAGTTAAGTTTTTCTTTAAGAAAAGAGCAAAGAACGGCACTTAAGTCATTCTTAAAAAAGGAAGAAGTGTTCGGAGTTTTGCTGGACCGGATCTTTGTCGCTCTGACTACATCACCTTCTTCGTTGCTCTGGTTGGTTGTAGCGCTATCCTATTGCGTGCAGAGGATTTTGAGAGACAACCGTTTATCCCGCCCCTCGGATTAAGCCGCGTCTATGGAGAGTTGCCAGAGTAAACATCTTGATGTAAGTCTGGCTTGCAGGCTATCGATAATGTACAGTATGTGAAAAATTGTGTTTTTAAAGCATGTTAACCTATTCCATTTCACCCAATAAACTAAATAATGAACTTTTAAAACAGCATTATATGACACCTTTAAATGAGCCCTACTTGTTAGTTTCTGAACAATTTTGTGTAATAAATAAAACACACAATGCAATAATATACAGTTGGTGAAAATTGTGAGTTTTTTTGCCCTTTTCATATCACTACAATATTATATTTATTATAGTTATATACTATACCAATTAGAATTTTAAGTTTTTTTTTAATTATTTTTTTTATTTGAATGTGATAAAGTGATTTTGTTTTCTCACAATACTACACCTTTTAATTCCCTTTCGAAGGGAACTCGACAATACGTCATCGACGCTTTGGGGAACGCCTCAGGCGTGACAGGTGTCTGAAATCACAATCAAATCACGGCAATCACATTGACCGGCGACAGCCCGTGAATCATTACGTGAATGATTAACGTGCGACCTGGAAGTATATAAGGGCGCCTTGCAACATGACAAATCATCTTTTCGTCTTCAGGGACTGTATGTTTGAAACGCAAATTAAAAATACGAAAATGAAGCGTGCAGCAAAAGCTAGTTGCTTTCAGAAGTGTGCCGACCCGTGTCCTCGATATTTGACGCCGGAGGACACACACCAGCTGTGCGTTTTTTGCCTGGGTGAAGAGCACGCACGGGAGGTTCTCGAGGGAGCTTCCTGTGCAAACTGTGAGCGTTTTTCCTTGAAAACGCTCCGCTCTCGTCTGTCCCTCTTCTCGAGTGAAGGGGGGTCAGCATCTGGGAAGCCCCGTGGTTCAGGTCCCGCTCATGCCGAGGCAGAGCGGCGACTTGCGTCATGGGGCTCCCAGATGGAGCTTGTCGATCACCTTGAGAGGGCTGTAAACCTCTCAGATGACTCGACAACTGACGAGGGTGAGCTGCAGGTGGATGATGATAGCCTTTCACCGACTATTCCTGCAGCTAGTGCTCTTCAGAACGCGCAGGAGATGACTGAGGAGGTTGAGAGTCAGGTGGATCCTGAACCCCCTCAGCCATCCTGCCCCGTGTATGCAGAGCTGGTGGATGTGATGGAGCGCGCCGCCGGCAGGCTGCAGCTGCCATGGCAGCGCGCTAGAGGAGAAACCGCTCGTGGCAGGCTCGACGATCGGTTTCTCCCCGGCCATAGACCACCAGCTCAGGTGAGCCTTCCATTTCTCCCCGACCTCCACACTGAGGTCGAGAAGGCATGGAAGAATCCATACTCTGCCCGTATCCACCGGCATCAGCGGGCTAGTTTCGCTGATGTCGAGGGGATCGGAGAGTATGGATATGTGTCGATGCCGCCCATTGACGAGACGTTTG